>JARHVA010002453.1:2365000-2556120 GCA_037957365.1 Torreya grandis
ATTATACCTCTAATCCTATTGATCCATGTCCAATCGAAATTGTGATAACACTTCCTACACATCATCCAAAAATTTCTTCATTGGTTATTTACTTTTTGGATTGATTTGATAGGTTGATAATATAAATATTAGTGACTTATTAAGATGATCATAACCTACATGAAATATTTCTTATTCTTCCATCGCATTTTATTAAATATTTATAAAAATAAATCAAAATTCATATGCTTATTACTTTTCTCTACCTACTTATCCCCACTGTAGGTTCTTGTGCCTTCCCCTTCTATTAGTGTAGGTTTTTATTTTTCCCTATTATTTAATTAGGGAAATTATATATTTCTGCATACTTGGAGTTTTCCTACATTTGTGGGATAGGCTAGCTTATGTGGAGATGTGTGTCATAGGTGTCATAAGAATGTCATAAGTAACTCCCTTGATGGGAGTTACTTCTCTATTATTAGCACCTTGTCACCACCTTTCATGGACGAGTTACAGTCTATTCTTGGGGTGCCTTGACCACCTTTTGTGGAAGAGTTACTTACGTGCTCTCCTATATGTATTCTTCACTTTGGCCATCTCATGTTAATTAGATATTAGATTTTCTCCTTTTTGTTTTGTGTAATTTATCTTCTTGTATAATTTCAATTTGCTTTAGCATGTATGTGATGTGCACTAGCTTCATCTCGTGTGATCACGTCTCCATTGCATTCACATTATTCGGACCTTGGTGAATCCTCCGATATGGTATCAAAGCCACTCTGGGAATCATGTGTCTGGTTATGCTATTAGTTTATTCTAAAATTCTTACTTTGATTTCTTAGTATTTTTTTGTTTAACTCCATTGCATTTGAGAGTTTTGGCAGAGTTTCTTGAAAACTCATGCAAATCCATACGAAAATCTATTAAAAATATTACTTCTGTTGAGTTTCATTCAAATCTCCCTTTAGATATCTGAGTTAAAATTTTCTAAGGCATCTTGTATAGATCTGTTGTGGCTTCAGCAAGGAAGTGGAATTTCTTTTTTTTCTAGTCATTTTGCAGGAAAAAAATCTCTGCAAATTTGGTTCTATTTTTTGGACGCTAGAAGGGCAGCTTTCGGATCAATAGCTCAGTGCTCTTCTAGTATTTTTGGATCTCACACAAAGCAATAGTGTCAGGCCTGAATCGATGAGGCTTCTTCATACCACTGGCTACAGGGGCTGACTTACACTTTGCCTTATCTGCACCATCTCTCCTTCTTAGAAGTGCATGCCTTATTCTGGTGATAAAATTTTGCACGCCTTATTCTGGTGAGAAAATTTTGGTCTTATTCTGCATGCCAGACCTGCTGTGCATTAAAATTAAAACTCTCTTCCCTTCTCTGCTACTGTGCATTTAAGTCTGCAGATTCAATATCTTTCCTTTGCCCATCAAATCAAAACTATGCCTTTTTTTAGAGAATTCTGCCAGCCTATTTTTTTTGAAAATGGCACTTTTTTCTTGTTTGGCGTCCCATGTGGACCCTTAGATACTTGGCCATTCTATTCATTCTATCTTCAACTTTAATTTTTTAGTTAAAATTGACTTGTCAAAAAAAAATCAGACAATTTAACTGAATATTAAGTTTTTTAGACAATTTGATAATTTGGGGGTTTAGATTTAAACTTGTATCTTCGCCTATTGAAGACGAAGGGTGAGGCCCGAGTTGGTAGGAGGCCAATTCCCCCTCACACAAACTTCATTTGGATTCCTCACTCTGTGCTGAATCCAATGAGTGGTTGGAAGGCCACTTTCTCTCTCAAAATAGGTATTGTTTTTAATGTTTTAGTGCTATTTTTTTGCAAAAACACTAGTTTATGAGAAATTGAATATTTAATATCTTGCAAATGGTAGCTCAGATTTGGGTACCATTTTTTTAAAAAGTATTTATAATTCAATTCTCCATAGTGTAGGATTGTTATTTGTAAAGAACACACTAGTTTATAAAGTGCCTAAAATTTGGGTCTCCTGAGACGCATTTTCAGCTGAGTTCGACATCCTGTTTGCTTAAAGTCTTGCATTGATTGCTCTAAGACACATTCTCAACTGAGCCCAACATATTTTGAGCATGAACTTGCATATTTGGGGGGGTCTCAAAATTTTGGGGGGGTGTGATTATTTTTCACAACTTGTAAATCTTTGCTTTCATTCTCCTTTCTGCATAATTCCACAACTTGCAATCAACACAACTTCACCTAAATTTAGCTTAAAATGGATTATTTTCAACTAAAACCCCTAACACCCTTCAACTATCATGAATGGAAGGTTAAAATGTCAATCATTCTTAGAAGCAAAGGGTTGTATATGATCACCATGGGTACTGAAGTAGAACCCAACACTGATGCTGAAAAGGTCAAGTGGTACAACCGTAGTGATGAAGCCTATGGATCACTGAGATTTTCCATGTCTCCAAAACTTCTCTTCCATTTAGAAACCTCCAAGACTCCTAAAGACATATGGGACACCTTAGAAATCTTATTTGGGAAGCTTGATGAGATGAGAGGTCATGAGCTCGAAAATGAACTCATAAGTCTAAGTCCTAGCAACTTTGACACCCTACAAGACTTATTCACTAAGTTTAAGGCCCTTATATTGCAATTGAAAGAATGTGGGATAGAGAATCAAGATGATCAACTCATCCTTTCTATTCTTGCAAAGTTAGATCCAAGCTATTCAGTCTTTGTCTCCACTTTCCATGCCACAAAAAGTGCCCTTGGCACTACATGGAAAATACCTTCTTTGGATTCATTCATTGCTGACTTGACTAAGGAGCAAGATAAGATAATTCAAATGGGCACAATGAAGTCTACTCAACCCCAAGATTTGATAGCTATAAATGGTAAGGATAAGACTTCAACAAAGGAAAAGAAGAAAAAGAACAAAGACCAGGGGAAGAAGAAAGAAAACAACAATCTAGCCAAAAACAACACCGAGTCTTCCTCCTCCAATGCTAAACCTAAGAAGGAGAAGGTTAAGTGTGCCTATTGTAAGAAGACAGGGCATGATGAACACAAATGCATGAAGAAACAAATAGATCACCTAACTCATCTTCTAGAGAAGCACAACATAGATGTTCCCGAGTCCATCAAGCAGAATTCATCTATCCAAGATTCTACCAAGGCAAAAGGCAAGGGTAAGGAGAAAGAAAAGGGCAAGGCCCTTGTAGCAATTACAGCTTCTACAACATCATGGATCATTGATTCGGGTGCTTCTCACCACATGGGATCTTCACTAGTTGAGTTTTCATCTTTAGAGCCTTATAGCATGACTTCAATTAGTTTGGGTGATGACACATCAATTTTTGTTGTAGGGAGAGGGTCAGTTGAAATGGAAGGAGGAACATTCAATAATATTCTAAGTGTTCCTTCTCTTTCAACCAATCTCCTATCAATGTACCAAATCACTTACATTGGTCAGGGCATGAGAATTGAGTTTTCACCAGATTTAGTAGCTATTAGGGAGTTACATAGTGATACTACAGTGGTAGTGGGTAGGGCAGATCACCAAGCAAGGTTATACACCTTCTCACATTTTGCACCTGATTCTTCTCCAACAGCATTGCTGACTCATTCAGATGAAGTTAGCAAATTATGGCATGAGCGGTTTGGCCACCTTAACTACCACAACCTTGAACAACTTTGCAAAAATGGCATGGTCATTGGCTTGCCTCGTGTCTAATTCTCAAAAGGACTTTGTGATGGGTGCTCCCTTGGGAAGCATCCCGAAGAAAAATTTGATAAAGGCAAAGCTTGGATGGCTTCACAACCTTTGGAGTTAGTCCACAGGGATGTATCAGGACCCTTTCCCAAAACATCTTTCACAAGGGCCAAGTGCATCCTCACTTTCATTGATGATTTCTCTAGGTACACTTGGATATATTTTCTCAAACAAAAGTCTGAAGTGTTTGAAAAGTTTCTAGACTTTAAGGCTCTTGTTAAGAAATAGAGTGAGAAATCCATCAAGGTTTTTCAAACTGATAATGGAGGGGAGTATGTCAACAACAGGTTTGAGCAATTTTTCACCACAGAGGGGATTGATGTGTAGCGTACAGTCACTTACAGTCCTTCACAAAATGGGGTTGTAAAACATAAAAATAGGTTTTTAAAAGAGATGGGTAGCTGTATGATTCACTCCAAATCCTTAGCACCATAGTACTGGGCCGAAGCCATCAATTATGCTTGCTAAAGCTTTGAAAGGGATAACACCCTTTGAAGCTTGGCATAAAAGGAAACCTGATGTTGAGCACCTTTGGGTTTTTAGATCCCCAACCATGGCCCACATACTAAAGAAGAAACTCAAAGCTATGGAATGTTAGTCCAATCCTTGCATCTTTGTAGTATATCTGGATGGTATTAAGGGGTATCACCTTCTAGATCTGACCACTCATGAGTTGTTCATTGAGAGAAGTGTCCACTTTCAGGAGAGTCCCAGAGACTCAACACTTGGCACTTCTTCTCTCTCATCAGATCTACTTCTTCATGATGATTCCTCATATTTAGATCGGTCACAATAGGTTCCTGAGCCAGAGACATCTTCTTTTTCTTCTTCAAGTTCAAACATCAAGGATAGTGATACAGTGTCATCCACCTCCAATCAGTCAGAGGATGAGGAGTTAGCACCTAACTCACCCACTTCTAGGCCACTTTGGGCCAAACAGACACTTGAGAGTGTTGGCACTTGGGTAGGAGATCCTGCAATTGATAGACGTACTAGGGGATTTTTAGAGAGATCCACATGCCTTATTTGCTTCACTTTAAGATCCACAAACTTTTCGAGAGGCATCAGGGGTACCTGAGTGGGATAGTGCTATGGAGGAAAAATATTCTTCCTTAATCAAAAATCACACTTGGGAATTGACTTCACTTCCTAAGGGAAGGAAAATGGTTTGATGTAGGTGGAAATATCGGACCAAGTTTGCAGTAGATGGGTCAGTTGATAAGTACAAGGTGTGATTGTTTGCCAAGGGTTTCTCATAGGTGGTAGTCATTGACTAATCAGAGACCTTTGCACCCATTGCAAAGATGACTTCTATCTGACTCACCTTAGCTATTGCTGCAACACATGGTTGGGATGTGCACCAGATGGATGTGAAGAGTGTCTTTCTTCACAAATACCTAGAGGAGGAGATCTACATGGAGCAACTGCCAAGATTTTTTTAGGATTCTTCCTTAGTATGCAGACTTAGGAAATCTATCTATGGCCTCAAATAGGCCCCTCAAGCATGGTACGCCAAGATGGATTCTTTCCTTCTCATAATGGGTTTCACTAGGTGCCATTCTGATCCTAATGTCTAATTTTTATAGTAGGATGACCCGCTCTTGATTTTGGTTCTTTATGTTGATGACCTTTTGATCACCAAGAGTTATTCATCAGCTATTGCAGCAGTGAAGGCATATCTCTAGGATAGATTTGACATGACAGACTTGGGTTTGTTGCACTACTTCCTTGGCATCGAGATCTCACAGTCAGATTTAGGGATTTCTCTTGCATAGCCTAAGTATGCTCTTGACTTATTAGCTCAGTTTCACATGGCTGATTGCAAGCCATCTTTGACTCCCTTTCTATCAAGAGTCAAGCTTGAGGCTGACTATTCTTCACCATTGGTTGATGCCACTCGATATCGACAACTTGTTGGTAGTCTCATCTACTTGACTCACACTAGGCCTGACATATCCTATATAGTGGCACTTGTCTCCAGATTTATGCAAGAACCTCATGAGCTGCATTGGCAAGCAACTAAGAGAATCTTGCATTACATACAGGGTTCACATAGATACAGGATTCATTACAAATTTTGTATAGAGGTTGACTTGGTTGGATATACAGATTTAGATTGGGTTGGTGATTCACAAACTCACAAGTCCACTTCTAGTTACAGTTTCTCTCTAGGTTTTGGTCCTATTAGTTGGTCTAGAAAGAAGCAAAATGTTATTGCTATATCATCCATAGAGGTAGAGTACAGGGGAGCTGCTAATGTAGCTACTGAGGCTATTTGGCTTTAGGGGATTCTTTCTAAGTTTTGCATTCCTATCAGGTAGCCCACCATCATTTATTGTGACAACTAGAGTACCATTCAAATTTGTAAGAATCCAGTTCAGCACCAGTGGACCAAGCACATAGAGATTCACATGCATTTCATTTGGGAGCTTATTCATAGTCAGGTCATTGATTTAATCTTTTGCCAGTCTTCAAAGTAGGTTGTAGACATCTTCACCAAACCTTTCACCGAGAGTAAGTTCAATCATCTACAAGCTCTTCTTGGGGTGTGGTCTACATCTGAAACAACATCATCTTCAGGGGGGCCTTTTAGCCTCTTAATTTCTTTTGTGTCTCTCTTAGGGGGGGGAGTTTTTTCCTACAGTTTTTCTCCTTTTCTCTATCTTATGAGAGATTGCATTTGTACATGGGTACGTCATTAGGCCTAGTTGTCAGGACCCATTTTATATTTCCACACTGCGCACCTAAGCTATGCTTATGGGGAGATATTAGTGTAGGTTTTTCTTTTTCCCTATCATTTAATTAGGGAAATTATATATTTGTGCATACTTGGAGTTTTCCTACATTTGTGGGATAGGCTAGCTTATGTGGAGATGTGTGTCATAGGTGTCATAAGAATGTCATAAGTAACTCCCCTGATGGGAGTTACTTCTCTATTCTTAGCACCTTGTCACCACCTTTCATGGAGGAGTTATAGTCTATTCTTGGGGTGCCTTGACCACCTTTTGTGGAAGAGTTACTTACGTGTTATCCTATATATATTCTTCACTTTGGCCATCTCATGTTAATCAGATATTGGATTTTCTCCTTTTTGTCTTGTGTAATTTATCTTCTTGTATAATTTCAAATTGCTTTAGCATCTATGTGATGTGCATTAGCTTCATCTCGTGTGATCACATCTCCATTGCATTCGCATTATCCAGATTATGGCAACAACTCCAATAAGATCCTTATTTAAAAACTAAGTTTTTATTGTAAACCCTCATTAAAAACCTTTATTAAATATAACTAACTAGTATTTCACTTCCTCTTCATGGATACCTTACTATGTATACTACAATCTTTAATGATGTATCCTATCAATGTCATTCACCTACTCTATGTAACTCTTTTTATTTTATGATGCATTATTTTTTTTATAATATTATATTACTATCTCACTTTCATATTATATTATATTTTGACTCTAAAAACTTATATTATCTTTTAAAATACACTATTACTCTCTTATAACATTGTGTGAATTGATTACCTTATATACCACAGTTTTTGTTTTAGTGTGATCCTACTTATAAAATTTATGTCATTGACTTCTATATCCAATTATTGTTTACACATTCTTGGATTATACACCCCCCTATACATTATGAAAATTTTTATGTACCTATCAAACTTATGGAAGAAATTTATTTCCCTAAGTGTTGTATTACACTTGCCCCATTACTTGTTTCCAAAATTTACGCACCACTTGACACACTACAACCTTTCTTGAGCCTTATTGAGTTTTTTTCATCCAATTTACAAACTTACCTTGAATATAGTCATTTATTTTATTTCTCATTTATTTTTATATCTTGCACACTTACTATGCACCTATTCCTCTTGTTCATCTTATCACTTACAAAATATCTTATCATTTCATTTATTTCTAATTTCACTAATCTAGTTAAGAAATTTGTCATTCCATTTTCCATCATGTATAATTTGTAATATAATACATTATATAAATTAAATTTTTAATACTTTATCACAAAATTAGCCAAACAAGTCCTTGTAATGATACTTAGACATTTGTAATAAAAATTCTTTTATATTCCTTAGTCTACTTGTTTGATTGGATGTATAGGATTGTTTGTACTTATTAACATAAAGTAAAGAAATATGTTAATAAAACTAAACTACAAAAAAATAAATATTTTTGTATAATATTTTTATGGTTTAAGGAAGTTTTTTAGGTCTAAACCGTCAATAGACTATCTTGGCTATATAGACTTGAAACCTTTCACTAGGTTTGCCACGTTCTTTTTCACTATAATGGATTGATCTTAGAATTTTAAGATCATCTTAAGACTCTTAAATTTTTTTTAAATTTAAAAAAAATATAAAACCATTACAATTTTTTTTTGTAACATAAAATTCCAAATAAAATAAAAAACAAGTGTGATTTAAGCCCTATTTAGGCCTATTTAAGGTATGTCGACACACAATCCTTAATATATTTTCTTACAGATCTTTTCAAGACTAGATACCAATCGAATAAACTATAAATCATGATAAATCATATATCTAAAAAAAATTAGAGTTTTTTTATGGATTATTTTTAAGATATTCTACTTTTAGACTACTAAAACCCTAACCTAAGGTTTTATGACTGTAGAACCTAGGTGTACAAATATGGATAATTTTCACATTTTATATATAGTTAGTGACTATTATCACTTGGATCATGACCCTTATATGTTATCTCAACTATAAAAATTATTTATGGGTTTAAATCATCCTGAAAACATACAAAAAATATTTTCTTCCTTGGACTGTGACATAAAATCTCTGCTTTAAACCTCTAAAACTTGTGAAAGAACATAAACTTAAGAAAAAAGTTTAGAAAAAAATAAAATAATTTAATTAAATACTTATAAATATTTTATCCTATATAAATCATGAAAAAAAAACTTGCTTTATTCATAACTTTCTTGGAGTGATATACAAACCCTTTGACTGTCTTCTTGACTACACCACATACATACCAAAAAATGCTAACAAAGATTCTCTTCTTATTTTAATGCATTGTCTTCCTCCATGTTTAATGTTTAAATGTAAATAGTTACTTAAATAATATCTAAACTTGGTATTCTTCAGTTCCATGCACAAGAATCTCTCAACTATCAATGACTTAACTTAAACTTACCAAATTTAACCTTCTTCCTAAGTTTTATATACATTGTTTTGGGTTTTAGGACATATTTAGAATAAATAAAGTAAATAAAGATGATTATTACATGTGGTTATACCCTTAACACCCATTACAAAAGGATCATCCCCTAGTAACTCACCAAAATCTTCAATAGCCTAACAAATAAATTTAAAATTTTGAATTTCTCATTTTGGTGAGAAACCTAAAAAGACCCCTAAAAGACCTAGAATGATAAGTGAAGCTTGGGAAAATTCATGACCTATTAGATCCCCTAAGACCAATAAAAATAAAAATTAAACTATTTACAAGTATGCATTTTCATCATACTTAATGGGAACAAGATAATTGTTCCTGAGCTCCTGCTCATGAGTTCTTTAACACTGCTACCATGCTTAACTATCTATGAATGTGTCATCCATGTTTCATATTAAAGTGGAAGGTTCCTAAAATTTATAAAATACTTAAATTACTCCTTTCATATAGTTTTCTTCACTAATTTATTTTCTCAAATGGCTTAAATCTGATCTGGTTGTACCATTTGTAGTTATTTCTCCCAATTGATGGTCTAATTATCTTTGTCTTCAAGTGCCTTATATGATTTATCTAATCATATAAAAAGATTAATTTATGATACATTTAATATGGGTGAGATTCATAATGTCAAATGGAATCTCCAATTCATAAGCATTAGTATAAAATTCTCATAAGACCTTACAAGGTCAAATTTTATTCATTTTCAAATTCTTGTAGTACCCCTTGGGAAATATTAATTTCATAATATGTGAAAGTACTATATCACATATTTAAAAATTCACATCCTTCCTTCTCATATAAGCACTTATTTTTACTTGTAATTGAATTCAATTCTAGTTGTTGTTTGACATGCTTATGCAACTCTTGCATAGCTATAGCAAAATCCTTACCTTTTGCATTTATTTTCTCCTACTTGCCTAAGTTATTTGGATCATAATTGCCTCTTGGATGTATTACATAAAAAAAATAGAATTGGATATAATATGTAATTATATTTTTATAATCATTATATTCAAAATCTACTTGAGCTAGTGCTTGATCCTATTTTTTAAGATGACAACTTTCCAAACTCTTGAGTATGCTTCCAAGAATCGTATTGAATACGTCATTTTGACCATAACTCTAAGGATGATAAGTTGAATTGAAGCTTAAAGTGGTCCTGAAATTCTTACAAATAGTCCTAAAAAATTTTCCAACAAATTTTGTATGCTTTTCAAAGAAAATAATTCTAGGAATCCCATTTAATCTTACTAGTACTTTAAAGAACATTTTAGAAATATTAGTTTCATCACTTGTTTTTATACAAGATATGAAATGTTCCATTTTTGAAAACATATCAATCACAATAAAGATATAATCATTACCTTTATGTGTCTTTGGTAGCCCAAGTAAAAAATCCATACTCACTGAGTCCCATGACCTACTATAAATTTGGAAAACGTTGATATAGGTTCGCAGTTTGACTCATCCCTTTGGCATATTGGAAAATGTTACATCTCTTAGTAAAAAAATTCACATTAGCCTACATCCTTGGCCAATAATAATGAGTAATCAATTGAGAAAGTGTCTTTATTTACCCAAAATGACATGCCAAGTTGTAACTATGCTTTTCATTTAGCATATTCTCCCTCATTGACCCTCTTGGTATGCATAGCTCAATTCTTTTGAATAATAGTCCCTCTTAAAGCATATAGTCCACCCATTCACTTCTATTTCGACTTAATATATTCTTAGATGATTCATATGATTATTTAAAATTAGGATATTCTTTATATAAGTGTTTTAATGCACCTAACCCCAAGATATTCACATGGAACTCCTGCACAACCAGACTTCTACTTAATGTTAGAGGTATAATCACTGAGAGGGGGGGCTGAATCAGTGAGCCTAGATATTTCAACTTCAGTTCCAACTTCAATTATGATATTTACAAGTCCTTAATCAACTACCATAAGCATTCATGAATCATACACATCATTTGTAACAATGTACAAGAAAGATAATCCAAGATTAAACACATAACACAAGACATACATGGGAAACCCTCTTTGGGAATAAAACCCAATGGAACCTACAATTGGACTACTATCTTATAAAATAAGAACCAATTTAGACTAGCAAGCTACTAATCATGGAACTATCATTCATGGTTTTAGTGAGACTACAATCCCACAAGGAGATACTACACTAATTTAGTTGAGCTTCCACAACAACTAGATATTTAGCAAGTTTTACCTTGCAAAGAGGCTACTACCCCATTAGATGTTGAGCACCCACAAAAACACATCTATGTCTGAACTAATGTCAAAAAACACTTGATAATAGAACTCTGATTATCAATCTCTCAATGTATCCAAATCTACCTTTTGGATCAAACAACACTCCTTATTGGACAAATCACATTACATACTTAAATCAACACACAAAGATAAATTAACAAATATTACATATCCAAACTAACCCTGCTCTTTAACTTTGCACACTCAATGCATCCTTCATAGAGAAAACTCTATCATAGTCTTTGAGAACATGATAAGATGGTCATACACACTATCCACACTATAATTAGTCTCTAAAACTAGCCACTAAGCTCTCACAGACATTAGCACTTCTTCGCTCATTCTCAAGACATCCAAAACATCCTTTTGGATCACTCTAGACCTCTTCACTCATGCTCAACCTACAAGAGCACTATTATACCATCATAAACATGACATATAGGTCATAATTAGAGTCCTCAATCTGTTCTACTCAACAACCCAACCATTAGGCACACTCAACCTCTTATTTTCTTCACTTCAAGGCTCACACCTCTCTCAATCACACACATCTAGAACACATCATCTTTTGTTCTACTATTTATAAATTAATCTTGATAAGAAACATATTGGTCAGTCATTAGGCATTCCCTAACCCTTAAGTCATATCTCACATGAATATATGGCTAAATACAATCTTCCTTGGTCATACATAGCATCTATGGGTCACTCTTAAGGAACTACACCTTTCAGTAAGGCCTTTGCAGCCCTTATAGGTCTCATGTGAACCCATTCACTCCTTTAGCACTCCCTTGAGAAAAACAAGAACATAGGACCAATTTAAAATACATGGGTCCACTCCTTACATCCCATTAGACATATTTAAATGATCATAGTCAACTTATCTCACATCTACATATGCTCAAATAGTGACCTGATGCACATAGTCATTATGAATGAACACATGGTCAACTTATTAAGAATTGTTTATATTAAATATAGATTTATCATACCTCTAAAATATTTACATATCATCCTCATTAAGTCTAAAACATTTTCTAATAACTAATTCATCATGAGACATAGAAACAAGATCAATACAAGCTTGAGTATCCTTCTCGGGTCACTTGTAAAACATGCACAAATACATAGTCAACTTCTAGGCTCAATATCTTTGTCTTCAAACACTTCTAAATCTTCAAAATAGGTTCAATGGATACACCATGGATTCTTCTACCACTTTTATTTTTACAACACCAATAAATTCATTTTATATCAAAAGATATGGTCAAAATATAGAGATATAAATTTTTCCTTACATTAAATTCAAATATTTGAATAGCAATGGTCATAATTAACCTTGAAACACAATTCTTGAATCTCATGGACTCTCATATTAAGATCAATATCTCACCATTGATCTTGTTTGAGCTTTAATGTATAGACCACCAAAGCCAAACATTTAAACATTTGTCGCATTGACCTCATCTTGTAAAATCTAAGAACTTTGATTCGACATGCTCCATCGATCTCAATGGATCAACATTCCCAATTTGAATCAACTACATGAACACCTTCTCTCCTTTGGATCCTTATCTTATACCTTTAATCAGATGTTAAACATCATGCACCTATCCTCATATTGTTGGCTCCTAACATCTTAGATCCATGTGCACCATTTATCTTTCATGAAATTTAACACTTTCAAAAATGACTATGGGGAGCCTATCAATATGATTGAGTAGCCATTTTTGATCGTTAATAACCTTTTTTGTGCTGTGATGCAGGATCTCAAATTTGGACCAGATGATCTCCTTTCATAGGAGATCCAACCATGTAACACACTACTCCTATAAATATCACATGTGTGAGATATAACCCCATTAATATTCCTTCTCAATAACTTCTATCATAGAGCCAACCATGTCCAAATCTACCTGAGAGGATATATTTGAGCACCCATAACTTTTATTGTGCTTCAATGCATGATCTCAAATTTATTGATGCTCAAAATTGAACAAACCCATATGATTATATTTTATTTAAACCTTCACATGTGAAATATATAACACCAACAAAAATCTCACTTAGCTCTTTCTACCTCAATGCAAAATTGACTATGGGAAAACACAGTTAAACTGCCTGGGAGCCCAACTTGCAATATGCATATCTTTTAACATGCCATATTTCATGATCTATAAATTAGTGAAAATAAAATAGGTATAAAACTAAACAAACCCATATGATCACCTTCTCCTAAAACATCCACATGCATGAGATATTATATCATCAAAATACTTACTCGGCTCTTTTTGGCCATATTGAAAATTTGGCTAAGTATGGGAAAATGATGAAATCTAACTAAGAAGCCAGCTTTGCACCCTCATAACTTTGACTATGGTTTAATGCATGACTTTATATATAGTACATAAGAAATAGGGAATAATGTGATCACAACCATATAATCCACTCTGCTTGACTCCTTCCCACATGGCAATGATGATGTCATCAAATTGCTAACTCATCTTTTCTACCACTGCACCCAAAGTGTCTAGATGAAAACTATGATCAACCAGATGAATTCCAATTATGCACACAAGATCTGTAAGAATATATAATATCATGGGGACCTATTTCACATGTTCAAATCACCATACACATCTTTAATCCTATCTAATCATGTCAACATTGAAGATCAACCAAGCCACCTTCAAGCATACAAGAACAAACACATTGCACACTTTGTCATTCAAGAATAAGCATATTTCACACTTTGTCATTTTCACATAGACTATCAAAGCACTTCATCCACTCAATAGGACACCTCTAAGATAACACCATATCATCATCATGATAACTCTTTAACAATCTCCCCCTTTATCATTGATGTCAACACCATTGATATAGTAATATATAGCTCACCTTTTCTCTCTTCAAAGCACTCCGACAACATGAACTTTCTCCCCCTTTGAACCAATGATAAAGTGGGCTCAAAATAATATTTAGGACTTAAAAATACTATCAAATATGAAAGGACCATCTTATAAAGATGATACAAACTCCCCCTTACCTTGAGCCAACCTCTTCTTGTCTTGACAACTTCCTCTTGCTCTGAGCCAACATTCTCTTCAATCAAGAACAACAACTAACAAATAAATAACACACTAAATAACTAAAATATGATGTAACTTACCAAAAAAACATCTGAGAGGGACTCCCCCTATGAACACTAAGCAATTACACCTTCTGAGCATCTTTAGATCTCCACACACGATGAAGAACCATTACACATGCTAACTAACCTTCACTCTCAAGCTACCATAAGGACCATCAATTCAAAAATTCATGCCACTCACTAAAATAGGAACATGATCTAAACCAACTTGATAACTCACCTTGAAATAATCATACCTTTCACTTTTGGATAAACTGAGGAAAAAGTACTCTTCTTCAAACTAGGCCTGTCTAGCCTCCTTATAGCCCTACCTAGAACTTACAGAGCCCAAAATTTTTCGTAGACACGTCTTCAAGACTTAAAACTTCATATATATATATATATATATATATATATATATATATATATATATATCACTCTTATATTCCCCCTTAATCACACTAATTTTCAACAAACTCAATCTCTGCAACATACTTCCTTTACAAAACTACTAGCCAATTAGCCCTCCATATTGGCAAAAACTTAAATAACTTGAGAACCAAAATCATTCAAATATATGTGAAGCTTTATTTGAACACCCATTTGGCCCATTCAATATATTAAGAAGTCTTAGACCTCAAATCATAAGGTAGAACACTTTTCTAGTAGAGCCTAAAACCCTAGAAACTCAAAGCAAATAGGGTCAACAAGCCTCCTTCTAGTAAACACACACCTTTAAAATTACTTACACACCTAGAGACACCCATCACACACTTCTGGACCATGATTTGAGATTCCATACCTTTTGGGACCCATACATCCTATAACCCATTTTAGGCCTACTTGCCCTTAAAATAAAAATAGAGAAAGTAGAGAGCACTCAAAAAACCTCAATTAGCACACATACCTTCAGACCTCAAAAATACATAGATCTAATCACAAAAAAATTCATACAACTTTATAAGTGTCAAACACTTCTTGAAATTTTCATCAATCTCATTAAGCCACCCAGAACCACCCAATCTGACACTTTACTACGGCTCCTTCACAAACCTCTAAAACAAGCTCATGAACTTGTTGTTCCCCCTTAACCAAAGACCTTCTTTGATTGGCATTATCATATTGAGCACACAAAATTGCTTATTCACTAAAAGGAGTCTCTTAAGAAACATAGATAGATACATCCTCTACACCATAAATCTCTACCACGGTGTGTATCTAGGAGTTGCCCACAACTCTACATATTCTTACTCCTTCTTGGTCATTTGATACTTATAATTCTTCTTCTTCTTTGGATTAAATATGACAATTGGTTCCTTTCTATACTAATATCCTTCTCTTATAAGATATAATTGATAACACTTGGAGACAACATAGATTCATGACACGCCTTTTCATCTAAAGAATCCATCTTACAGTTTGGAATCTCATTACTAGATATTAACAACGAATGTTTTTTTCATGAAACTTGCTCAACAATAACATGATGTTCACTTGGATCTATACACACTTTAGAACTAGCTTCAGCCAATACCTTGGTCTTCTCTTTTATTTTGGTCTCTTTATTTTCAACATGAGTAGACTTTTGATTTTCCTTTTCTAATTGGATAGTTGACACATTCTCTAATTTAGACTTATCAACATAAACTATCAATAGAAACTCTTGACTTTCCTTTATTTCTAATTCTTTTTCTACTTTGGGAAATAATACATTAAGACTCTTGGAATCAAAAAAGTTAGTCACCTCAGTCTTTACTGCATCAGGTTTCCATACCAAATTTTGACTCTTCTTATCTTCTGTAACCATCTTACCTACTTGATCCCTGAGCTTATCCTGATTTACAACATAGCCTTCTAGAGCAACTTTCTTATCAACCTTATGACTAGAAGAATTGGTAATGATTACCTTTGGTTTCCGTACATGAGTTTTTCCTTTATCAGACCTTCTAGGATCTCTATTTTCTTTGACATAATTTGATGACCTTTTAATACCATTTAGACATAATCTAACAATATGTCCACTCTTATGACAACTGAAACAAATAACATCATTCAACACACCTCTTAACTGATCTGAGTTATGATTTCTCCAAGACTAATTTCTTTCTTTTCCAAGGTTCCATGAGGATACATTCTTGACTGACTTCATTTTATATTCCTTAGCTCTGTGACCATACTTATTACATGTATAACAATGACCATGAAATAAACTAGCATACCTTGTAGCATTAGGTTGTCTAATTGACCTTCTAACATTGCTCTTCAAATTGCATTCTTCTTCACTTGCTTAGGGTTCTCATGCTTCCTTTCCATCTTATCTATGTTGAGTATAATAAGCTCATGCTCACTTTTCAATGAATTTATTTCAACCTTCAACTTATTGCACTGATCTTCTTTTGCTTTTAGATTTGCATTTACAGTCTTTAATTGATCCTCAAGAATATTGATCTTCTCTTCATCCTTTTTAACCTTGTTGGCCATGTATTTCAATCTATATGCCTGTACTTAAATAGACTTGATATTATTGATAATTATTTTCTTATTTTCTATCATCTTCTATATTTTTATGATAAGATTATTTATCAAACATTGTGTCCTTTTATTTTGAACAACTTTCATATTTGGAACTCAAACTTGTCGTGGCATCTACTAGCTGAAACATGATATCATTGATAAAATTTTCATCATCTTTAGCATTGTTATTCAAAGCACATATATATTATTCAAGTGCCTTGATCAAAACCTTCTACTATTTATTTTCTTTCTTCATCTGCTTAGCCATCTTCATACCTACTTAGGATCACCTTAAAGCTGTTAGGCTTCCTCCAAAGGACCTGATATGATACCAATTATTAGAGGTACAATCACTAAGAGGGGGGTGATTCAGTGAGCCTAAATATTTCAAATTTAGTTCCAACTTCAATTTTGATCTTTACAAGTCTTTAATCAATTACCATAAGCATTCATGAACCATACACATCATTCATAGCATTGTATAAGAAATATAATCCAAGATCAAGCACATAAGATAATAAATACATGGGAAACCCTCTTGGGGAATAAAACCCACTAAAACCTACTATTGGACAACTATCCTATAAAATAATAACCAATTTAGACCAAAAAACTACTGATCAAGGAACTACCATTCCTGATTTTAGTGAGACTAAAATCCCATAAAGAGATACTACACCTATCTTGTTGAACTACCACAACAACTAGATCTTTAGAAATTTTCACCTTGTAAGGAGGCTACTACCCCTTATATTTTGATCAACCCAACAACATCTAATATCACATCCACCTTTAAACTAATGTCAAACAACACCTATCTCTCAATTTATCCAAAACTAGCTTTTGGATCACACAACACTCCATGTTGGCCAAATCACATTACATACTTGAACAACTGCACAAAGATTAATTAGAACACATTACATATCCCAATTAACCTGACTCTTTAACTCTACACACTCAATGCATCCTTCACAACAACAACTCTATCATAGTCTTTAACAACATGACCAAATGGTCATACACATTGTCCACACTCTGATCAGTCTCTCAAACCACCCACCAAGCTCTGGCAGACACTAAAAATTATTCACTCATTCTCAAGACATCCAAAACATCATTTTGGGTCATTCTATTCCTCTTCTCTCATGCTAAACCTGCAATAACACTAATTTTCCATCATAAACATGACCTAAAGGTCATACTTATAGTCCTCAATCTGATCTACTCAATAACCCAGCCATTAGGTACACTCAAACTCTTATCTTTTTCACTTAAATGCTCATCCCTCTCTTAATCACACACATCTAGAACCCATCATATTTAGTTCCACTATTTATAGAGCAATATTGATAAGAAACATCTTGGTTGGCCATTAGTCATACCCTAACCCTTAAGGTATCTTTCACATAATGACACAACTCAATACAAAGTTTATTGGTTGGCCATAGAATATATGGGTCACCCTTAAGGAACTATAGCTTTCAATAAGACCCTTGTAGCCATTATAGGTCTCATGTGAACGCATTCACTCCTTTATCACTCCCTTGAGAAAAATGAGAACACAATACTACTTTCAAATACATGGGTCCACTCCTTATGTCTCCTTCGACATCCTCAAATAATCATAGTCAACTTGTCTCACCTCTACATATGTTCAAACAACTCAAATAGTGACTTGATGCACATAGTCACCATGAGAGAACACATGGTCAAATTTTTAAGCATTTTTTATACTCAAGATAGATTGATCACACCTCTAAAATCTTCATAGAGTATCCTCATGTAGTCTACAACATGTTCTAATAGCTATTCATTATGAGACATCAAAACAACATAAAATTAATCTCGAATATCCTTCTTGGGTCACTTGCAAATCATGCACAAATACATAGTCAACTTTTAGGCTCAATTTCTTTGTCTGCACACACTTCCAAATATTAAATTAGGTTCAATGGATGCACCATAGAGTCCTTTACCACTTTTATTTTTACATTATCATCAATTCATCTTCTATCGAAAGATATGGTCAAAATATAAAGATCTAGTTTTTCTTTGTGTTATATTCAAATATTTTAATAGCAATGGTCATAGTTAACCTTTAAACACAATGCTCAAATATCATGAACTCTTAGCTCAGGATCAATCTCACACCATCAATCTTGTCTAAGCTTTAATGTATAGACCACTAAAGCCAAACATTTAAAAATTTATCATAATAACCTCATCTCATGAAATCTAAAAACTTTGACTCAACATGCTCCATTGATCTCTACCAATCACCAAGGTCATTATCAATCAATGCTCACCTTTTGATCGACTGTATGAACACCCACTCACCATTAGATCCTTATCATGTACCTTTTCTCAAATTTTAAACATCTTGCACCTATCTTCATATCTCTACCTCCTAACATATAAGAGCCATGTGCACCATTGATCTTGATTGAGCTTTAACACTTTCAAAAATTACAAAGTATGGGGACCCTATGAATATTCCTAAGTAGCCATATTTGATCCTTAATAACTTCTTTTGTGATTTGATGTAGGATCTAAAATTTGGACCATATGATCTCCTTTCATAAGAAAATCCAGCCATATAACACACTACTCTTGAAACTCTCATTTGTATGAGATAATTACATTAATATTCCTTCTCAATCACTTTTATCATAGAGCCAACCATGTCCAAATCTATCTAGGAGGCCAACTTTGAGCACCTATAACTTTTATTGTGCTTCAGTGGATGATCTCAAACTTAGCACAAATAATCTATGCTCAAAACTGAACAAACTCATATGATCAAATTTTATTTACACCTTCACACATGTAAGATATAAAACCAACAAAAATATCACTCAACTCTTTTTGACTCAATGCAAAATTGGCTATGAGAAAACACAGTCAAACTACTTGGGAGCCCAACTTTGCATATGCATATATTTTGATTCACTACATCACATGATCTAGAAATTATCACAAACAAACTAGGTCTAAAAATAATAAACCCCATATGATCACCTTCTCTTGAAATGTCCACACATGTGAGATATTCTATCATAAAACTAATTACTTGGCTCTTTCTGGACATATTGCAAATTTGGCTATGGAAAAATAAAGAAATCTAACTAAGAATCCAACTTCTCACCCTCATAACTTTGACTATGATTTGATGTATGACTTGAGATATGGTGCATAACAACTAGGGATTAATGTGATCACAACCATATGACCCAATCCCCTTGACTCCTTCCCACATGAAAATGGTGATGTCATCAAACTACCAACTCAAATTTTTTGCCATTGGACCCAAAGTGTCTAGATGAAAACTATGATCAGCCAGATGAATTAAACTTATGAACATAAGAACTACAATCATATATAACATCATAGGGATCTATTTCATATGTTGAAATCACCATACCCATCCCTGATCCTCTCTAATCATGTCAGCATTGAAGATTAACCAAGCCACCTTCAAGCATATAAGAACAAAAACATTGAACGCTTTGGCATTCAAGAATAAGCATATTGCACACTTTGTCATTGTCCCATAGACTATCAAATCACTTCATCCACTCAATATGGCACCTCCATGATAACACCATGACATCATCATGGCAAATCTCCAAAAATTAATGGATCTAAAATGTTGTTAGATTATCCACTTTTATGCTTGATAAAAAAAGAAATACTTTGAAAAAATTTAACCCATTTCATATGCCTTTGAATTAGTTTATTTTAATACTAATTAATTATAAGGTGTGATTATCTTTATAGATCACAAAATCTTTGGGTGGTAGATAATGTCTCCATTTCTTCAAGGCTTGAAGAATATCAAATAAATATTGGTCATATGTTGAATAATTATACATTGCCTCATTGTGTTTCTCATTGAAGTAGGTAATTAGTTTGCCATATTAGCACAAAATAACCCCCAAAGCAGCTCCATTAACATCAAAATGGGAAAAAGTGTTTCTTTCGAAATCTCATGGTGGCCTCAATATTAGATCTATCAAGAACATGAACAAAGCCCTTCTCTCCAAAATCAACTGGGACCTGATGCATAAAAATAATGTTAGGGGGGAAATAATGTATGCCAAATATATGCATAGTACTGATGGTTCCAACCTTCTTCAATAGGTAGGGTTACCCCAGGGATTTGTGATATGGAATAAAATGCTAAAAAGTAGAAGCCTTCTTAAACAAGGAATTAAATGGAAATTGGGAAATGGCTGGCATATTAAATTATGGAATGACATTTGGGTAAAGGATAAGGCTCTCATCACATAAGGAAACTATGGAGAGATTGCTGACATTGCTACTCAATTTTTTAGTGATAAAGTCAGTGATTACTTGGATAATAAAAATGGCATAAGGAGATGGAAAAATCTATCAGATTAATGTGCTCATCAGCTTGAGATCTTTCCTAGAGTTTTAGAGATTAAGTAGTTGATTCAGGGGATCAAAATCCCTCTCTTCCCATGTGAAGATGAATAGTACTAGTGTCTAGATAAGAATGGATGGTTCTCTATCAAGTTTGCTTATCAATTGCTAATTCCTGAGGCTCAGAATAAAGAGATATGGAAAAAGGTTTGGAACTATAAACTTATACCAAAAATCAACATGTTTTGGTGGGCTGCTACTCATAACAAAATCTTAACCCAAGATAATCTTCAGAAGAAAGGGTTTACCCTGGTTAACAGATGGTATTTGTGTTGTTTAAAAGAGGAAATAGTTTCTTAGATTTTCATACACTATGATTTTGCCTGAGAACTCTGGGGCATAATCCTAAATAATTTTGGTATTGAGTGGGTCTATAACTCTGACCTTAAAGAAGACATCTTCAGCTAGAATCCTACCTTTTCTCATCCTTGGCTCATGGAATTATGGAATCAAACTCTACCTTGTTTGAGTTGGATTTTATGGAAAGAGTGCAACCACAAAAGTTTTAGGGATACTGCTAGAAATGCTTCTCAGGTGTTTCATTCTTTTGTTAAGACTCTTTTGGAAAGTGTCACCATCGCTCATATTCATACTATGAAGAAACCCCTAACTCAAGAAGAAGAACAAATTGTGGCTAAATGGAAAGTTCTAAACCATATTCCTGCTTATAATAATTCCAAATTTATACAAAGACTTAATACTAAATGGATTTCCCCAAAGCCTAACTAGATGAAACTTAACTTTGATGTGGCCTCCAAGTCTGATGGTAAATCCAGTGGAGGATGGATTATAACAAATGAAAAAGAGTGGATGATTCCTATCTATGCTAGTGGAATAGGCTACCAGAGTAATAACTATGCTAAAGCAATGTATCTCCTATGGGGGATAAAATTAGCTATATCCCTAGGTATAAGGAATTTGAGTATCTAGGGGGACTCTAAAATGGTCATCGATATAGTTAATAAAACATCAAATGTGGGCATTAAGTTAAAATATATCATTAGGGATATTCAATTTATTCTAAAAAAGCTTACCAGAGTTGATATTTCACATATTTATAGAGAGGGAAATAGTGTTGTTGATGCTTATGCCAATCTCAGCCAACAATTTTCAAATTGGCGATGTTGGTGCTAAATAGATCATATCCCTTTAAACATTAGGGATATTATCCAAAAGGAAATGACTTGTTAAGTATGAGTCAGACATAGGAGAAGGATATCTCTATTAGTCGGTCCATTTGGAGGGTGTCGATGTGGATCTCAGAGCTTGGTGCCTATTTTACTCTTTTGATAATCATTTCTAATTGATTGTACCAATCTGTTAAGGTGAGTATACTTCATTATGGAGATCATTGGGAAATGATTTTTAAGCATGGGAGAAATAAATATCATCTTGACATGATACTTTGAATTATGTGCTACCTCATTATCATTATGCATATTTAGGAATAAGGGCTTGAAGCCACTTCAATTATGAAGGTTAAAATTGGGAATTCTCCTGGTTTGGTCTATAAATCCAAAATGGGGGGTGGCAAAATTTGCACATAACCAGTCTCTTGCTATGATTTCAAAGATAACCCATTGGTATGGCATTACTACAAAGAGGGTGGGATTAGTCCCTACTTGGAGAGGCTCAATGGGTTTGATGAAAACCTATCTAAGTAATTTGTGAGGTCTTGGTTAAACAGGTGAGTCACTGTTGGAGGAATTAGCTTTGAGATTTATAAACAGGTGATAGCTATGGATATAGGCATGTCCATGCAGGGGATGAAACTATAAAGGAAAACAAAAATCATAGACCTCTCTGCCAGAAGCTATTTCTGGGAGAAGGCAAAGAACTTACTCCTTACCAAGGAGGATTTGATAGAGCTAAATTACCCAAGCCATGGGACAGAGTGTGCTTCATCCTCATGAAGTATTTCATGCTAGAAGGATGATTCACTAGGTTCTATAATTATCATCTCCCCCTTTTAAATCATTTCAGGTGTAATGCTCTCATTACTTTTCCCTTTTATTTGCTCTCCTCCCTAGAACATTATGTCCTTAGGGTGAGAGCAAAATTGGCAAAAAAACTTGATATGAATCCTATCCCCCTCCATCAGGGCCTCATTTTTTGTTTGTATAATTTCCACCATGCCCTTGAGCCATCCAAGACTATTAGAATTGATAGTGGGTATATTTATTCTAACCCTTTGGCTGGTGATGCTATCGATGAGCCCTGTCTTTCCCCTGTCTCTACCAAAACTAAAGAAGTATCATTTTCTACTCCTAAGGAGACCCCTATTCACACCCCTGGCTCTTTTGTGAGCATGAAGAGAAAGAAAAGGAAGTTTTATGCTGGTGAAGAGAGTATTGGGGGGACCACTATGGGGACCCATAAAAATCTTGGTAGGACCACTGGGGGTCAAGGTGGTAAATCCTATATGTCCACTAAGGTTAATAAGGAGTGCCTCTCCTCAGGAGTTCAACGGTCAGGGTGAATTGCTGGCAAACCCACTCCCAAGGCCAGGCTTATTGACTATTTAAAGAGCACCTTAGAGGAAACCACCCAGGAGGAAGAGTATAAGGAATTATAAGTTTAGGAAATCTTTGAGGATATTGAAGGTAAGTAGGAGACGAGAGAATTTGAGGCTACTACAAAGGATGATGCTAACATTGCAAAAAATGCTGACAAAAAGGGAAAAATGTATGTGGAGGAAGTAAATGAGGAAATAAAAATTGAGATTAGTTTGAAAGCTGAAATTTCTACCCTAAAGGGTCACATCCAAAAACTGAAGCAAAACTTTACCACTGGGCTTCAAAATTCTATTCTCCTGAACATGTCTATGCTGCAGGAATTGGGTAATATTGCTTCTACTATCAATGCAGAGAACACTGAGAAATTGAATGACCTCATCAAATTTATGGTTATGTAAGGAGAGATTTCTCTATCTCTCATTTTTCTTGTTCTTATTTTATTTTAGTTTGATGTGTTTGTTGGTACACTGTTAGTGTTATTCCTTGTCGTAAGGAATCTTTTATGTTAATTGCCTTCATGGTTCCTCTGCTTCTATAAGGGTTTGGCCCCTGGTCTGCCACCTTATATAATTAAAAACATCAAAATCTAATTGGGAAGGATTACTAAAACGAGGCAATGTTAAGATAGGCTACTCTATGATCTTTTTCATTAAGAACAAAAAACCTCTCTTAGTTTCCTTAGTCCATTGAAATTAGATTTTATTACCTTTGATAGTTTCCACTATTAGAGCACAAATGCCACTAGAATTCCTTATAAACATTTTATAAAATTTAGCCAAGTCATGTAAAATTCTTACTTTAAATACACTCCTTGGAGTAGGTCATTATATAATCTTCCCTTGATAGTTATGCCTTACTACATTTTTATCTATTAGAAAGGCAAACTTCCATTGATATGCTATTGGGTGAATTAAAGTCAGATATCAGGAATGCAAACTTCCCTCTCCTTACTCCTTGGTGTAGGTGAAGTAGGTAGGGACATATCCATCCAATCATATTGTGTATATGATACATCCCTATTAGCATATGCCCTTTCTATTTCTCTAAAAATTCATACCTAATCCCCTATTTATATATATGGATCCCTATATTTATCTTGACTAGTGGCATCCATACTTGAGATTAGAGCTTAATAACTCCAATATTTTAATCATTTTAAAATCCTAAAATTATAAAAACTAGGTATTAATGAAATTGGATTTTGAAAAAATAACTTTTAAATGGTAACTCCTACATCTTTAGAATTGATTTCATAAGTTGTAGAGTGGCCCTAATTTGTTATATTTAGTAAAATAAATTTAAAGTATAAGAATATAAAATGTAATATAAATTAAATGTAAACTTATTACATTAATTTTACTAAATATATCATAATACAAACAAATAAAAACCACCACAAAAGATATTATGAATCAAAGGGCATATGTCTTTTGTACTACATAGGTCTTATTCCCTTTACCAAAGGATGTATGCCCTTTCCTTCAAAATTTTCAAATATGTAAATTTCACTCCAAACAAGATTTTCAAAGATTGCATGCCCTTTAAGATTAGTACCAACCCAAATCATGGTTTTTATGCTTTTTTTTTTTTTTTAAATAAGTGTGTATGCCATTTTGAAAAGGACACACATCCTTTACCAAAAAGTTGTGTTTTTCATTTTGTCCATTTTTTGTCCCCTAACTTTATGCATCCAATAACCCATTGGTTTTATATGTGGTGATTTCACTAGAACTCATAGGAGCCACCTCACTCTATTGGAAAAGATTCTTGTGTATCACTTTCATCTATGCCCACCTCATCTCACTGCCATTTTTATTATTCTCATTGTCTTCCTTTTCTTTCTCACCTTCCATCATAGCGTAGCCATTTTTTTCATGTATTATTTGGCCAAAATACCCATTGTAGAGGCCATTTGTAAATATTAAAGTTTTTGGCTATGTTACTACCACTTATTTCACTTACAAAAGTTGTTTTAAACCTTGTGTAAAATAAACACTATTGGAAACCCAAGGATACATGGAATTTACACAAACAAATTTTTAGAATAAACATTGTTGGTGATTTTAAAAATAAATATTGGACATTTATAAATTATAACTACATTTATTTCTCACATATTTCTAGTTGTGGATGCAAATGATAAGAGATATAAACTTTAAGGAAACTATATTAAATGTCATGTTTGTAAATCATATAGGCATATTGAAGTTGATATCTCGACATTTAATAGACATGTGTTTAAGATATCTGAGCTAGTAGCACTTGCCATCACATTAATTAAATGTATAAATTTGTTGTTCATGAAAACACACAAAATATATCCTATTTTATATTCATTTCATTTCATATAATGGAATATTAAATTGGAAAAAGAGTTAAAAAAAATATTTGTAAATCATGAATATGCATATATGATGTGTTTTTATAGTATCTTCAAATAATTGAATTTTTTTCGTTCCTTCTTTAATTTCTCTACTATTTTTCCACTCTTCAATCTCTCAAATTGGTCATATGTGAAGGTGGTGAGACCCTCAATGCATGTAATGACTTGATATGTGACATAGAAACAAAGGCAAAACATTGTATTTATGCTTATATCAATTATGTATTTATTAAGGGTTAATCCATGTGATTTTAAAAATATCAATCCCCATGCCAATTTCAAAAGTAATTAACACACACTACACATTACTATAGGGGTGATTAGAATTATATTTGGAGTTGCATAAGAAAAAGGAATACCTATTTAGTTATCAAAGTGAAATATTACATATGAAGGTGGTTTAGGGGATGCCAACCTTGGTTCGTATACAATGATTTGAACATATCTGAGTGTGACATTGATAAGACATTATTTTATCCATATGTTTGTAGTGAACATCACCCTTGCACTATTTATAGTTAATAATTTATCTTCTAATTTTTCATCATCCAATCTAGAAACATTATTGTTTCATCCTCTAGTCACAATGGTCTAGGAAATATGTTGGTTCAATGTATATAATTTTCTCCTATTATGATGATGCACATTTTAATTTGTTTCAAATAAATGTATGTGTTCGTTGAACTCATTTTTAACTATCTATAGTGAAGCATTGATTATATTCATTACCAACTTCCAATCTTCAATGGTTGTATGGTCATCTCTTATAAATTTTCTAAAAACATTGTTGTTATTCACTTTGACCTTGTTATTTAAAAAACTTATCTAGTTTAACATCTATTCTAAGGTTTTTCCATCATAAATTTTCTTGTGTTTTGATTTCATATGGAGGTTTATCCATTCAAGGAATCACTTGTTCTAAATACCTAATGAAAATCATAGACCTCCCACCAAAGCACATATCAACTTTTTCTACAAATGCTTCCAGGTGTAGTTAAGAGTCTATATTATTAAGAATCTTTTGACATATAATTTTCATTTGATCAATCATAATATATCTAACATGTTATATTTATTCTTGAAATATCATTAATCTAATTAATCCTAATTTTTCAAAATATAAAATAGGCATTCACAAGGTTTTATGTATTGTTGATGTGCCAATGTTAAATGATGTGACTCGAGTTGAAACATGTAGTATAAGGATGAAACATTATAGTTTTAATAACTATATAGCTTATAACAAGGTAAATGGTTTGAACAATAAGTCTGGGATGTTATAGATTACAATTAAATTATTTTCTCACATATCATTAGTTATGTATGTTTATAGATTTTATTTATTTATATTATTATAAAATGGTTTAAGGTAGATGTTTACATTTGAAAAAAGAAAAAAAAAATTATGTACCATATTTTTATGATGGGTTAACCTAAGTGATTTTTCATTTATTTAATAAATTGTTCTGAGTTGTATACCCTTGCATTTTTTATTTAAATTTATGTTGTCTTCTTTATAAAATGTGTTTTCCCATCATTATCAAAAAAATATTAGTTGAATCAATGACCTAGTAATTTTGTGTATATATTATACCAAATAATATTATAATAAATATATTTTAACTAAATTTTAAGAAAAATATCTATAAATATTTAAATATGTTTAAAATAGATGTAAAATAATAAATTATACTAGATTTATTATTTTATTCCTAATGGATTTGAAGTGCTTCATCTCTCTCAAACAAATTTCAGATTACTCTTCCCATGTTTTAGCCAAATTTGGAAGCATTTCTTCTGGTGAGTGTGTTATCTCCAATGCCAATGATGCACCGGGTATTGGTGATCCCATTACTGGTGACTAGGCATGAGATGAGGGCCCTTATGTGGAGGTTAAAAGAATGACATACAAGATTGAAATCTTCCTAAGTGGTGGCATAACACAATTTACTATTTTTTCAACCCTTTCCCCTTCTAAGGAGCATTCTAGGTCAATGTAATTTATGTTAGTTGAGGTGACAGTTAGTGGGGAATAGATAAGGGAGCTAAATCCTTCTTATAGGTTGTAAGAAATAATCTAAAAATCATCAAATGAAATCCACTAAAACTAGCTCCTGATAATCTCTCAATCAATGTAGGAAATGATGTCATCATCTTGGTCCTAGTGAACAAAGAGTACTATATTAGAAAAGGAGTCATATGCTAGTTTGAAAAATTATGGGCCAATCTTAAGGATCTAAATTAATATATATCATTAAAATGGAAACCTATTTTAAAAGGTAAAGTGGAAATTTATCCTTCTGTAAAAGGTTTTTTTATTGTTGTTTTCATCCATTCTTTAGATAAAGATATTATTCTTAGGCATTAATGGAGATGGAATCAACACCAATTATTTATGAAAATTTGGGATCTTAATTTTAATCCCATTATTAATACTTTCTATTCCAAACAAATATGGATCTACCTCCCACATGTTCTCCTTCATCTTTGGTCTAAACCTTGTTTTAATGCTATTGGTAGCTCCATTGGAAAATTCATAGATACTAATTCAACCATTGATTTGTTTTCTCATACAACTTTTTCCATAATTTTAGTTTTAATTGATACAAATCTTGATCTTTTGGCCTCCATATATATGATAGTAGGAGATCAATTATGGAATCAGTTACTAGATTATGAGGGACTACCTTTTAGGTGTCATAGGTGTTTTAATACTAGTCATTTATCTTCTAATTGTGATTATTATACAAAAATAAAAGTATATTTGACTCAGTGGAAGTATTCTTATTTATAACTTCTTACAGTTTGTGCTTCGAAGTATGATGGTTCATCAGATTTAAAAGAAGATATGGATACAAGGATTATAGCATAACACCCTGATGTATCAAGAGAAAATAAGGAAGATAATTTACGTGGTTGTATTCCAATACCTCTTCAAGATGGTAAGATTTCAAATATTTCTAAAGAAGCCAAAATTTGAATCATCACATCCTCAAGTGAAGGAAAAAATCATATTAGATAGCGAGGATTGAATTGAGTTTGTTTAGTCTTGATGAGAGTTTGGAGAATGGTCCTTTCTCCTAAAACATATAATGATGATATAGGATAGATTAAAGTTTAGGAAAAGAAGAAGAATAGAAAAAAGGAGGTCAATCCTTCTATCAAGATACTCCATTCAAGAGGGCCCTGAAAAAACCTCATGGATGGTGGAGGCATGGATTGAAAGACAAAAATGAAGTAGGCAGAAAGGAAACATTTTAAACAGTTTATTTATTTTGATCAATAGTTAGAATGGTAAAAGGATGATGATTTATTCATCTTTGACCCTTAGATCTCAAAAGGTATTTTGGGTGGGTCATTGATAGCTATTTTTTAGTTATTTTTGATGTTGTTGTTCTATCAAGCATATTGTAATATTTGGTTGTTTGGGCCTTGGCTTTGTGTTCATTTCTAGGGTAAGGGTCCTTAGTTTAAAAAAACCCCACCCTTTATACATAATAAAATAAATAAATTAGACTTGATTAATTTTCTAAAATAAAACCAATAATTATATAGATAGGATTTAAAAATGTGTCCTGAGTATCAAGATATATGGAGATAGTCATTGAAGTTACATAATGAAAATATGTTTTTTTGTGGAAATATAGAGGGAATGCTAAAATCATGGTGAATGAAGGAATTTGTCCAAACCATCATGTTCTATTTTTGGGTTTCAAAACCATAGTGAGAATTAGTTATGGGAAGTGTCAAGTTGGTGAAAAATATATTGATATTTGTGTTGATCATATCTGAGGCTCCAAAAACCTTGATCATTTTTCTAAAATAATACATCAATCACTTGGAAATCACACTTCTTATCCTTCCCTTAATTGGGTAGTTAGAATTGAAAATGATAAGCAAAACATAAGTTTTAGAGCTTACATTACACCAAATAATCACTAATATTCCTTGATATTTTAAAGGTCCCTCAATAATATATAATATTAAAAAAACACTCTAATAATTACAATAATTCACCAACCATGAAAATTAGTGAAAATAAATGTGCCATTAATATTAATTTCAATGCTATAATGAATGCTCTCTAAATGCTTGCTTGATTTGTCGATAATGCTTTTAATTATTTAATAGATCACTATGAATAAGAAATTCTTGTTATTTTTTTATATGATCTCTAAATCCTCAAGACATTAAGATTTCTATTTATATATGTCTTGAATTTAATTTAGGAATTTTCATAAAATATTTTTTAAAATGAACAATATGGGACTGAAAGACACAAAGGCATTCCAATGGATTTAAACCACCCAAAACCTAAAAAAATACTAACTATGTTTATAGAGTTACCACCACAAGATCATAAAGTTGAGTAGAGAGAATAAGGGGACTCAATAGAAAAAAGATAAACACATGAATCGTATGTAATTTTAACTAATAATCGAGATATACATATGTAGATTAGAAAAAAATAATTTAAAGATAAATAAATTTTTATGATCCATTTTTAGATATGTATATAATGCCCCACTTTGATGTGTGTGTGCATACTTTAGCTCCAAGAATATGAATATAACCACTAATTTTTGATAGGGGGGTACATAGGGTACTTAAATAAATAAGTAGAAATCTAGAAGGTTCAAGGCTTCTATGGGCTACTAGAGATCTATAGAAGATATCTAGTTTTCCAACTTGAACCAAGCTATAAATAGAATTGTAAACTAGGTTAGGGATAACATGATCAAGCACATAAAGGATGAAAGTATCTCTAATGGGGATAACCACAATAAAGTAATTAGCTAAGACTAGAAATCTACTTGCATTCAAATTACAGAAATAATAATGCTAAATAATGGGAGCTATCAAGTAATTCATAAACTTAAAAGAGAAGGCACTTTCAAGCCAAATGAAAGACATTTTAGGAAGTAAAGACATTTTAAATCAAGGGTTCAAAATCATTCATAATCTAAGTCTAAGATAATTCTTTATTATCAAAACTATTGTTTCCTAACAATGCAACTTTTTGGTTTAACAAGAGAAGAAATTATTTATGCAAAATATATAGATTATTTTGAACATTTAGGATTCTCCTACATAATGAGAAGTGTTTCCAAAGTAAGCATGACACATAATGGAAGATATTTCAAGTAATTGAGGATATTATTAACCACATATAAATGCATAAACTTTAGAAACTATCCTAAATAATGCCCTAAATAGGTTAAATCACTAAAACAACCAAAACCTAGCATATATACTACTATAAAAAATTAGTTTTTTAACTTTACATAGCAAAGTCCCCTCATATAAAACTTAAGATTACTATGTATACTTTATAGCAATTTATTATCCAAGCTAAGAAGCAATGAAGGAGGAGGATTAGGCTGTGTGTAAGCTGAGTCCAAACCATGAGCCAAAAGTAATGGAAGAGGTGAAGGAGAATCTACCAACTAATAGAGAGCCAATAGATAAAGCATAAGAATAGGTGAAATGGAGTCTTTAAGGAGCTAGGAGAAATGCACAAGATTCATTAACACTCTAGAGATAAATGTGAATATCCAAAATGAACTACAAAATAGTAGGGCATCCCTTATCATAATGAAAGCTTTGTGTGCCAAGAATGAACCAGGTGAGATTCAAGAAGGCAACCAAGCTTTGAGAGTGATGATCAATATATAAGATAATAGAAAAAATATAGGAGAGATAGGATAAAATGAATGATGAAGCATCATAAGAGGCAACACTAATCCACCAAATGCCAAAAAAGTAGTTATTTCTAGCTATTTGGGCCAAACTGGCTCCTTTTTTGCACATTTTGCCTAGGTCATAGCCTAGGTCACAGATTTTATGAAGGAAACATGTGGCCTAGGCCATGGATTTACTCACTAAGCTAGGTCAAAATTCCACTTTGGGTGGTCAACAGGCCTCTAAAAGGGCCTTAGGAAGTGTCAAGAAGGCCTATCTATGTGAAAAGGGTAGTAAGATGCTAGGGATGTATAGGGATGGATGTATAATGCATAAAAGGTACATGTGAGTGGGAAATGTATTAAAGTGAGATAACTAAGGTTGGTAGTCTACACATAAGCTGATGTGTAATCATAGGGAGGATTAGGGTTACAAGAATGACTACATATGCCCCTGAGGTATAATCATTAAATGTTTGAATGAACAAGGAGTGTTGTGCAGTACTTGGAAGACACATAAAAGCAAATGAAAGGAATAAATAAAAATATAAAAGAGAATATTACTTGCACTTACTAGATAAGGATGGTAGAATAATAATTTGATGGTAAGATCCATGGGTGAAAGTGAAAATGTTGCGTAATTCAAACCCAATTAACCCTATACTAAAAGTTGCATTCAATAGGGAATCAACCCTATACTAAAAGTTGCATTCAATAGGGAATTAAACCTAATGTTCTACCTATGAGGGATGTGGGTGACCTAAATATCTTTGAATAAGTAGACTAAATTGCATGTCACCTTAAAGAGGGGGAGAAACTTAGAGCTAAGGATGACCCAGGCACCGGTGAGTTGAGACATGAATAAGAGTGAGTTGGAGAATAACTACATATAACATATGCCTAACTCATGGGCATTAGTTAAGTAAATAATGATTATGTGATACTCGATGGTGTTATTCATCTCACTAGTAAAGAAGAAACTAGATATAACAAGCTCATGGCCCCACAGATCATCAATAACCCAAGCCAAAATAATAGGTCTTGGGTTGCCCTGACTACTATCATCTATGTGAATCACCACTTAGAGGTGCACCATAATAAGGGTCAAGGATGTAGGATTAGTAACTACAAAAAGGTGATCTAAAAGTGAGGTATGGTAAGAAAGTTACATGAGGGAGATAGATAATGAAACTAAGTCACAAACAATGTGGTTTACCAATATTGGCCATAGTAAGAGGTGACAAGGGAAAGTGGGGAGAAGTTCATAGAAGATGAAGACTAGTCAACAAGACTAGAAAAAGTCCTAAAATACCACATACAACTAATGACCCCACCTACAACCATGATGAAAATTAAAAAATAGGAGTTATAATGGATCTATTGTAGAAAAGTAGAGAAATGACTAACTAAAAGAAACACGGTAAGCAACTTCTATCCCTGGGTGCCCATGAGATGGGGCACTAGCTCAAGGACCAAAATGGGTCTAGATCAAGCCCAAAGATGCTCAGGATTAAAAAATGAAGGTTGTCAATGCATTCATAATGGACCAAAACCCTTAATATGGAGGTTTTGTAGTCTAGAATGCAATAAAGGGAAAAACACACAAAAAAAGCCCACAAAAAGCAACAAAAAAGGCTAAAAAGAGGGAAAAATAGTGAAAAGTGATTCATTTTCACACTTATTTTCAATTTAATATAGATTTAGGATATCCCACCAGCCACCAAATCCAAATTAGAGAAAACAAGGATACAAGAGTACACTTTAGATTCTTAGGATGGTCCAGGTAAAACCTCTGATCAAAATTTTGTCAAATTTTATCCATTTTTTGGGGTTTGGGAGGCCCAAAATCCATTTTGAATGAATTAAAATAATTAGATTGATGAATTGATAGGAAAAAGTAGTCAAAATGATTAGGAGGCCAAGGGAAATATGCCATAATAGATAGGAGATCAAACAGTGGTTTAGGAGGGAGAAATGAGAAGCCCTAGGGCTTCCCAAGGGGCCACAACCTTGTTGGGCAAAGATAAAGCCTAGGAAATTACTAGGCCATGGGGGCCATGTACGAGGCCATTCCAAATCCATATTTTTACCCAAAAATCCATAACATAGGCTATAAAGGTCTTGGAATAGGCCTCAGAGAGCCTATGAAGTGTCAAAAAGGCCGATAATAGGTTGGATGGAAGGGAAAAAGACAAATAGGTTAAAACCCTTATTTTTTACTTTGGTTTGCCTATTTCATGCATAGTGAAACTAACCCATTTTATTATTGTTAACTTTTGTAGACATATGGAGGAGTTAGTGTACCAGTAGAGGGAGAGCCTTCATAAATGAGGGAATAGCCAACACAGAGAGAGACCGTGTGAGGTGACCAAATAGGAGAGAGTTTCATATGGTTGGATGAGGAAGTAGATGCTCTACCTATAAAGGACTAGGATCTCCTATGGATTAAGTTACTTTGGAGCTTGGTATACGTACCTTATTACATTACTTTGGGGATCTAGTGAACACATTGGTGACCACATGGATACCTAAGAGACATGTATTCTAATTGGGGCATGAGCTAGAGGCTGTCTTGAGCATTGAGGACATATATTGGCTCTATGGGTTGGAGCCAATAGGGAAGAATATATAGCTACCATAGGTATAGGCCATAGCCATAATCAAGCTCTACCTAGTGGGACCCCATTGAGAGCAAAACAACCATGGAATACAGATCACATAACTATTGTCAAGGGTTCCATCATTACGGACAATGATAGTAGGAACTATTGTTAGGAGGATTTACATTGGATAGAATATAGGGAGACTACCACTATCTTAGACAAGAGTTATCTAATGAGCAGAGGGAGGAAAAATATATATGTAGGGCTAGTATATCCTAGGTGGACTATACCAATATTTGCATCATATCTAGTTCACAGGGGTATGAAGATTGACACAGTCTAGCCTACTACTATCTTAAGCTTATGAGAGACTCCCATTCACATGACTAAAGACACTATAGGGTAGTGAGTCATACCCTGCACTAGAGGAGGGTACTACATGAGTCATGTAGTTTATAAGTAGGGATGGGCTTGTGCAGACCACCTTAGAGTAGGATGTAGTGGGTAGCTACATTTGATATCAATATAGATATATGGTGTGGCTAGAGGATTCTAGGGTTGTGATATATGTGGGATAAGAGGAGTTCTAAGGTCCATAAGGACCATACCAACATCTAGGGAGATAAGCTCTAAAGACATGGGAGAGACAGGCATAGCCTAGGCCAATTGGGGCTTAGAATAGAGGGTAGTTGAGATAAAGTGAGAGAGCCAATGGTGGATAGAGGTTTCTATGATGAGGATCACCACCACAAGGATGAACTTGACTTGCTAGAGGGCCATAAAGGCCATTAGAATGACTAGATAATAAAATTGTATTTATTATATAAAACTTTATATTTTCTACTAATATTTTAGTGAGAGCTGATATATAACTAGCATATGTGATCTATGTGTGTATGTGCATAAGAGACTAGCCTAGCTAGACTATACCCTAGGTGGGCCTAATACTAAGGGAGATATTCCTTGATGTGGTGGAAAAACCACTCACAGAGTAGGTGCTTAATCTATTAGTGGGGATAGAGCCACATACTTGTTTCTAATAGGTGGGTGTATGAGCAGCACTCAAGCTGGTGAGAGTATAACACTAGATACCCTAGATCGAGGTAGAGTCAGCATGAGCCAACTATTGCAGGACACAAGATAAATATAGCATGAGTTGAGACACAATTGGCTAGAGTGAAGGTCAATATTGATTGATTGTGGATTGAGCTAGCTTAAAAATAGGATAGAAGAGTGGAGGTACTTAGAAAGAGATCAGGCTAGCTAGTTTACCTAGAGGAGACCTTACCTTGAATGGTTAAGAGGTAGAAATAAATATCTCCACCTAGAATAGGGTTACCATAGATAGAGCCCAATCATAGGTTGACTAGGATGGTATCATATATATAGCCATGCATGTGGTAGTTTTGGGCACTATGAACCCAAGCTTAGAGAAAGCCATGTGATGTACCTAGAGAAAAAAACATGTATTTTTATGATATATATAGTCATTTCTCATTATTAGTACATGTGTATATGATTTTATGTGTGATGTGTATGCTTCATCTGATATATAATACTAGATACATGTAATTAGATAGTAATAACTACTAATAAAGAACCCATGTGCACATACATATACAAGCCGTATAGAGGTTAGTGGTGTGACAAGAGGGGAAAGGTTCATCTGACCACCATAGGTAAATTTCTTTTAGGCCATACAGGCCCTAGATGTGAAACTTCCTGAGATGAAACCCATTGATTTGGTGTCATAGGGGCTCACCTTCGAGGGTTAAGAGATGATAAGACCCATTCTATAAAGAGGTAATGATAATGAAGTGGACAAACCATTTGTGTACATGTTTTCCCTTCTTACAGTGTTCTTTGTCAAATATGAGGACCATATCACCTACCTTGAATGGATGTGGGTGTATCAATTTATTGAATTGGTGGCATGGACGGTATTGGTAACCATGGTTATGGTTAAGAGTGTCAATGTGGTCCTAATCTAGTTGGTTAAGTTTGATGAGGTAAATGACACAATCTTCCTCATTAGAGAGGGATCAAAATATCTTAACCCTCAAGGGATTTAGACCTCTAAAGGAAGAACAGCTATAGACCCATATATGATCACATATGGGGTTTCCCCCATAGACATCCAAAATATAGTCTAGTAGGCTCAAAGGGTATAATAGAGCATGAGATATTAGTCTCACTTGGACTGGGCAACAATACATATAATCATCTTCAAAGTATTATTTGAAGATTCATATTTCCCATTTCCCTAGGGGTAATGAGTGGAGGATAAATGGAGCTTAAACCTAAATCATTCATTAATCTCATGCATCTCAAGGATTTAGAAGCCTAAGCCATTGTCAAACATAATTGTAGCAGGGACCTCGAACCTAAAAATGAGCTAGTTTAGGATAAACTTGGCCACAATCTTCCCACACATGTTTCTAAGAGGCATGGCCTCATCCTAATTCATGAAATATTCATTGGAAGTGATTAACCAGTGATGGCCATTAGAAGAGGTAGATTTAAACTCATCAACAAGGTTAAGATCCTAAACTGAGAAGGGCTAAGGGGATGAAATGGAATGTAAGAGGCTTGTAAGGAATTTGATAGCATCCTCATTGACTTATCACATATTGTATTTCTTGGCTTACTAGATGGAATCCTTACAAGAGTGGTCTAATAGTAGCCCATATTGATAATACATTGAGTGGTGGCATGCCCTCTTGGGTGGCCACCATATACACTCCCATGAAACTCCTCCAACATGAGTGGGGTGTCCTTTAGGGATATGTATTGCATCAACATACCATCTAGACCTCTCTTAAACAAGATGTCACCTATGATGATATAGTGAGTGGTGAGCTTGCATATTTAATAGCATTCTTATGAAGGAGCATTGATGGGATAAGATTGAGTCTCAAGGTAATAGACAATTATTGGATACCAATCACATTCAAAGACCTCAATTTGGTCAACCAAGTAGACCATATCATTAGGGAAGGCATCATCAACCAATTCCATGCTAGAATTGGGTAGCAGCAATTTAGAAAGTTTCTCAGCTATAATTAAACCCTTAGTGTATTTTTGGTTAATGATGCAAAGATCAAACTCTTGAAGAAGCATGATCCACCTCACAGTCTAGCCAGCTAGGTTTGTCTTTCCAAGAAAATAACGAAGTGGATTGAATTGGATAATCCTGTTAGTGGTTTGGCCAAACATGTAGAGTCATAACTTATTCATGTCAAATATGAAGGAGAGGCATTTCCTCTCAACAAAAGAGTAGTTAAGTTTAGGGCCAACTAGCATGTGAGAGATGTAATAAACAACTCTATCTCTACCCATGTCATCTTTTTGACATAGCATGCCCTTGATAGAAATATCAGTGATAGAGGTGTACAAGATGAACTCATGAACCTCAATGGGTGCCATTAAGATGGGAGGATTATGAAGCATGCACTTTATTTCCTCAAAAGCCACTTGGACTTCAGGAGACCACAAGAATGAGGTGTTATTACATAAGAAACATGGGAGGGGTATGGATTTATGAGTATACTCCTTAAGGAATTGTCTAAAGAAGTTGAAAATTCTAAGGAAGGACTATAAATAAATGTGATTATATAGGGGAGGCATCTCAAGGATTACCTTGATCTTCTCAGGATTCACCTAAATGTCACACTATGAAACAAAGAAGTCAAGAAGCTTTCTAGTAGAGGTGCCAAAAATAAACTTCTTAGGGTTAAGGCTAATGCAATACTCCTCAAGATGCTTAAAGATGATGTTAAGGTCTTGCACATGCTCATCCTACTTATGGGGTTTACCAAGGAAATCATTGAAATAACACTCCACAATATTGTGGATGAGGTCATGAAAAATGTGGGTCATGGCATGGTGATACATGGCCCTAATATTATTCAGACTAAAATTCATGACAACATAATAGAAGGTACCCCATGGGTAGCAAATGTCATTTTATGATAGTCTTTGGGTGTAATATAGATTTGGTTGTACCCTAAGAATTCATCCATAAGGGATATGATCTCAAAACTAGTTATGGAGTCCACAGTTTGGTTAATCAAAGTAGTGGGAAAATTATCCTTTAGACAAGCCAAATTGAGCTATCAGAAGTTGATATAGATTTAACTGGCTCCCTTCTTCTTGAGAATAGGGATGATGTTGGAAACCCATCATGGATAGTCAATGGCTTAGATAAAATTGACTCAGTGAGATCGTCAATATCAACCTTGACTAATTGAGAGAATTTAACTACCATTGGTCATTTCTTTTGGTGAATGGGTTGGGGCCCTTTATCCATAATGAGGTTATGGACAATGTGTTGGTTCTCAGTTGTTCACCTCTTTTGCTTAGCCTCACACACTTAAAGAAAATGAAAAACTAGGATGAAAACCCCACTAGTATGTTTTTATAGCCAAGGGAGTGTTTGGCATCAAGAATGCACTGAATGGAGAAAATGATTGAGAGGCATCGATAAAGGGTATGGTTAGCTCTCTATAACTTTTGGATCTACCTAAACCAAGGTGAGAGGATCTATAAAATATCTTTCTCACATGGAAATATTATATGATTCAACCTCCATGGGGGTTATTGGCACAAAGAGACACAAATGAGACCAGGGTACAACCAAACTCATTTAATCCACCCATGAAGGGTTATCACATGAAATGAAAAAATACACTAGGTCACATACAAACTACTGAAGACAAATGGGAATGTGCATTCAACCTTAATTCTATAGAAGTTTTCAATAATAAGGGACTAAAATGAAGACTATAGTGTTGGGTCTTTGAAGCACAAGATGAAAACACATGTTAACTATGCAAGATTTTATTCATCTGTAGGGAAAATAACACTTATAGTATGCAAAGGTTATGTTATATATAGGGTAGGACATGGTAGGATAGTTTTTTAATTATTAAAAAAGTGGTGGTGTGCTGGTGGTTTTTAAGTATTAGGGCATCTTTCAATATTCATGACAATATTCATTCACAAAGATATAGTAAAAAAATATAAACAAGCTAATGAGACATACCAAATGATCCTTAAAAGACATAGAACATACACTAAAACTAAAATTTTGAACACTTTTCCCTATCAAATCCATAAACCTAGGGTGCCCTAACAAGTTGTTAAATAACATATCCTAAAATAATGTAGAAAGGCTTTATAATCTAGATCTATGCTCAAAATGATAACCAATAGTGAACACAAACCCAAATGTCCAATCAACATAACTTGCAAAACACATTATTGCACTTCATCAACATGAAATAAAAAAGAGCCACAAGCATTTTCATTAACTTAAAAATAGATATTAAATACATTAGTTTTTCAAAATGCTAAAATGGAGACAAGCATGGTGAGATTTCTCCATGTTGCACAAGGGAGACATAAAAATGCTCTCAAGCTTGTTAATAGTTGTACACTTGCAACAACCTTATCAAGTAAGATAATATCTACACACAATAGTTGACCCCAAAATTTTTACATAACCTATATTTAGATAAAATTAACAACCAAAAATAATGACCCCTCTTTAATAGAGGAAAAAAAATCCCTATTTAGACATTTTGCACCCTTTTCAAATCTAGGATTGTGGGTTCCAATTTGCAAAATTACAAAGCGATCCTCCAAATTTTGTCAAGATGCTCCCAATTAGAAAATATTCCTTACCATGCCTTCAATATTCATCTATTTCCAAGAAAAATAATTGTTCTAAGTACCTCTACAAGGAATGATGAATATTTACAACAAACCCTTTTATTTCTTGACTAGAGATGTCTTTTTACATGATCTAGAAGGTGAAATTTTGTGGTGGAGGATGAAAAAACTTTGTCCTCATGTGTAACTACCTAGAGATGTCATTGACCACTTGTTTGCATAGCTAAAACCTCCTAGACAACTACCTTTCCTCTTATGCACACCATGGAACAACCTATTCTTTCAATGATGACATGAGAATGCTTTAGTTGTGGTATAAACAAAAAATGATCCATGACCATTTGGAAAATATGATTTGGAATGGTTGATAGACCTTATTCTATGCTTTGAATTCTTATATATTCGTGAAGGAACTATCAATTTTAAATTTAAAACCAAATATTGATAAATATTAACATGTGGTGCACCACATCGAATCCAACTAGGCATTCATGGGGTTTAAAAGGGACTAAGTTTCTTAATTAGATCCAACCTGGACACATGTCACTTTCTCATGTAGTCTTGAGTCTAGATTAAATACATGACATAGATCTTGCAAGAAGTCTCTGGGCCTTTACTTCATCATGGTCTATTGATTTTGATTTGGGCCTATGAGATCCTGCCACCTGGCAGCTCCGTAGGTTCCTTATGTACCTTATAAACAATATTGATTGTTTGAATGCTATTATGCCATGTGGTAGCCTCTTGTTAGATTTTTGACCCCATTTAACTATCAATTCCTCACTCGTACCATTGGATCTTTTAAATATGCTTGAGATTTAATCATGAGCTATAGGCTTGACACTTGTCACGTCTACATTTCTCCTGAGTCCTTTTGAAATGTCCACCTTCATCTCACACCATTAATCTCATTTGCATTGATCTCTATCCATAGGGTTCAGTCAATTTTTTCACAAACCATTAGATATCTAGCAAGTTTCCCATGATGGTGTCACTTATCATCTTCTCGCTCATCTTGAGGCTTTGTTTAAGAATTGACCTATTACACACTATCGATTAGAATATATACATTTTACTGCATACCATCGATTGATGTGAACATGCTCAAGATTTAAATAATTCCCCGCAAGCTCAACACTTGTCACTTCTATGTTCATCCTAAGTTATTTTGACTTATGAGCTTTTATCACGCACCATTGGATCATCTTTCACTAAGTTAATGCTCATTGTTTGATTGTGATTCACTAGTTTAGACATAATTGGCTCCAAATTAACATGAAAATAATTAATTCAGAGTTAGGAGAATAAATAACGTAGTATAAAGTCTTAGCCTAAGGTTTTATTATAATAATAAATATGATATAAGCTTTAGGATAGGACTTTAAGCTAAGTTGTTAACAAAAGGACCATGCGTTAGTTAGACCATGTTAATATATAAAAGGGACTAAGGGCCACATGATATAAAAGTGACCAAATATGAATTTTAGAATAAGGTTTGGTCATGTTAATGAACATGACTAAACCTTAGTATAAAAATTAAATGAAGTCCATGGAGTATTTATAACATTCTTGCATAAATTATTCCTACCAAATATAAATTTAAATCAAAGGGCCTAAGCTAGGGAAATTAGAATAAGGGTTTAAAGAGGCTTAGAAATGAATTAAACTTCGATTTTAATAGATCAAAGGATATTAAAGACCAAATTAACATGAAATCTCGTAAGCTAGACATTATCCATTCCAAATTAACTCCATTAGACTTGCAACTTATATTTCTAAATTGTGAAGTTCTTTGAGCATTTAGGTGAATTTGGAGCTTGAACACTATCTTGGAAAAGACTCACTAAATTAGGAAATAAACTAATCTAAATCTCTACACTAATTCCATAAAGAACCTACCTCTAGGATCAAAAAGAAAGTTATTTAATCTACTACAAGACACTTGACCTTTGATAAACACTTGAAATAGGAAGTGGGATAAACAGATTAGGCATTTATACTTAGAAAGGGCTCAATTGATTTAGTGCAATTTTGGGCACTAACAATGGTTCTCATTTGGGGATGTACACCCCCTATGGGTGTGTAAAAAATCCTAGAATGTAAGACTAGGTTCCAATCCATTAGGTCATGAAGTCAACACCTATTTAGTTTATATCAATAGAGACCCATGAAGGCTCAACAAAACAAGGTAGACTGATAAAAACATATCAAGAGGACCTAAAAATGAACACATGAAAGAAACTATATAAACAAGGCCCAAAGCAGAGGGACAACAAAGCAACAAAACAACAATATTATAGACTATATCATTATGTATGAAGTTGTAGATTCAATCAAGGAAGTGTTTCACATGTCTACAATTAACTAGTAGCTCCAATATTTCACCATCTAGGTCTCTTATGAAAAAAGTCTGTTCCCCAATCTAACATTTGATGGAATAAGGTCCCATCCAAAAGGCATCAAATTTTCCATGCTAGCCTTTTTCATCATGCTTTTTATCCCAAAGTGAAACCAGATCACCTACTAGAAAGGTTCTTAGAGTGACCTTACTATCAAATATCTTTTTCAAAATTTCTTTTAACTTGAGGTATCTTTCATGATCTTATCTTTGAATTTCATTAAGCTTAATAATATGGTTCATCCTACTTTCATAATGGTTGATTTGCTCATCATCTTCTAGTTGTTGCATGAGCTGATAGGTTAGCAACCATAAATCCATAGGCAAAATTACTTGAGCTCCATAGATAATCTCAAAAGGGATTATGCCTATAGCTCTCTTGGGTATGATCCTATCAAACCACAAAGCAAACTTCATCTATTCACCCCACTTCTTTTTATTTTCTTCTAATGTTTGTTTAATGATTTTGAGCAAGTTCTTTATGTTATATTTTGCTTGCCCATTTCCTTGAGGGTTATAATTGGAAGCATAGGTTAATTAAATCTTGTATTCTTTGAAAAATGCCATTAAAGGTTTATATTTGAAACTCATGGAATTATCAACAACAACTTTGACAAGCACACCAAATCTATAAATAATCTAATTTAGAAAAAAATCCATAACCACCTAGAGTGTAAACTTCTTTGTAGGAACCACCTCAACCCATTTTATGAAGTAGTTAGTTTTAGCTAGTTTCTATCTATGTATAGTGCTTGACAAATCAATAATTTCTATGATGAAATCCATTCCCCATTATTTGAATGGGTCTTCAATTGTCATAGGCTATAAAGGAAGAGAGTGCAAAGCTTTCATCCTCCTAACAAAGCACTGACATTTCTTACACTTTATAACTTTTTAAGCAACATATATGAATAGTAATGGTCACCAATAACCATCTCTCAAAATTTTATGAGCTGACTTTAAGTTAAAAATGACCACCACATACTTCACTATGAAAATATTCATTCATATCAGTAATTTGTTCTTCTAGCATGCATCTTAAGAGAACCTCATCTAGATTCTTCTAGGAAATTCCATTTTTAATCAAGAGGTGATTTTGGGAAATAAGCTTAAGATTCCTCCTTTGATTCTTGTCCAAGTTAGGGGGACAATTTAAATTCTGCAATTAATAGTCAATGTCTTTATACTATGGAGACATGTTAAATTAACTCAAGGAATCATCAACATTGAAAATAACATTATTTACCTTAACGCCTTATAAATTGGTCTCATCCATGAGCTTGGATAGACCCATCCCTTTCATTAACTTGGTGTTCTGAATATCCATGTCATATTCTTTCAACTTATTGACTTACCTGCATTTCTTGTTGGATTCTTTAGTCTGAGTAGAAATGTCCTTCACCATGGTATGCAAAACATAAGAAATAATCTTTGAGCTCAAAATATAAGGTTTGAATTCTTTAAAAACCTAAAAAATAGTGAAGGGTTGTTTTTCCATGATGGTGTAACTAAGTTTAGCACCTTGCATAACTTTGTTAAATAAAGTTATAGGATGCTCTTGATTGTCTTCATTATTTTACAATAGGATAACAATAACAATATTATATGATGCAAAAGAGAATCTCTAAAATGACTTAATGTGATTAGGGCTGGCCAAAATAGGGGTAGACTTTAAAGCTCCTTTGATGTCATTAAATGCCTGCACAACCTTCTCTACCCACTTGATGACTTGGTCCTTCTTCAACATAGAAGTGATAGGCAAAGTAATCTTTGTAAATTTGGACACAAACCTCCTTATGAAAGTAATTTTTCCAAAGAAGGACTAAATTCCCTTCTTAAACTATGGAATGGGCACTTTGTCAATGGCTTCTACCCTCTTGGTGTCAATCATGATACCATCTTTAGACACTATATGTCCCAACAACATGGCCTTTTATACCCCAAAGTGACATTTTTTTAGATTAAGTGAAATTAAAAACTCCCTATATCTGATCAACACTTTCTCTAGATGCTCCAAATGTTCTTCTCTAGTCTTGGAGTACATAGTAATACCATCCTGATACACAACTATAAACTTGTTAATCATCCTTAAAAAAGTAGCATCCATAGCTCACTAAAATGTTGTACCAACATTCAATAACTTGAAAGGAATCCTCATATATACATACGTGCCCCAAGGCATTGTAAATGCAGTCTTAGGTCTCTCAAATTCCTTCACCATAACTTGGTTATATCTTGAGAAGCTATCTAAAGTGGACATCTCTAATCCTATAACATTTTGTAATAATTTATCCATATTGGGTAGGGGATAATTATATTTTAAAGAAGATTTATTCAAATTTTAAAAATCCACACACAAGTAGATGTCACCATTTTTATTTCTCACGGGAATTAAATTTGCAACCCATGATGAATACCTAATGCATTGAATGATAATACTATCCCTTAGCTTCTTTAACTCATTCTACATCTTAGTAGCCAAGATGTGGTTAATAGGTCTTTATTTCTACTTGAAAGGCTTGATATTAGGATGAAATGAGATTATATGTTAGAAAATGTCTTCCCTATATGCTTTCAACTCAAAATAAGACCATGCTAATCAATCTTGGTACTTTCTTAGTAGTTTCATGTAAACTTTCTTCTCAACTACACTTAGGTGAGTACCCAGCCAAACCTTCCTTGGATTCTAATGAGAACCTAAATTACACTTAGTTAATCACATCCTTTAAAATAAATTAGTCTTGAGTATTGATTCTATCTGCTTCATCAAACTATGGTTCTAAACTTACCAATCCTCTAGGGAGCATGTTTGTCTTCAACTAGATAATGTCCTTCCAAAACGAGGTTTCTTTTCCATCACAAACTTGAACCATAAATTCTAAGTCTATGAGATGATCATGGAACTCGACTTCATAATTTAGACACGTCTTATATTTTTTATCATCATCAAACACATATCAACAATGAACATTATCTGGGATTGAAGGCCTAACAACCACCTGCACTTCATACTAATAATGAGGGCTTGTATTTACAATGTCAAATTGAGCACATAACCCTACAAGTCTATTAGCTTCTTTGTTGAAACTTATACCATGATAACAAAGATTTAATGCGTCAAAGAATTCAAAAAAATCCCAAACAAAATTATGATATTATTTCAACCTTTTATTTTTGGTGGCATAAGCATTGTAGACTTGCTTTACCACTAGCTCATAATCAACCTTGATAATCAAGCTTTTAATTCCATGTTCACAACTAATCCATAAACCAAGTAAGAGTGTTTCATACTCAATAGTATTATTAGTGTAATCAAAAGATAACTAAAAATAAAAATTGAAACACTTACCATTTTAGGCACAAAATACAACCCCTACTCCAATTTCAAGATTTGATCAAGCCCCATCAAAACACACCTTCCACATGGTGCCTTGGATGATAGGTTAAACATAAGGATCAATAAGTTGTTCATTTGTGTCAACATTCCCAATGAATTTCCCAAGCCCGATGATGTAGGAACATCACTAATTTTTTTAAATTATTAGTCCATTTTTGTATTTGTGGTCATTAGGGGGTCATTTAGGAGTCTTAGGCGTCTTTTAAATTTGAATTATGGCTTAGGAAATATTTTTTTGCAAAATTCATAATTTGAATTTTTAAATTTCATGTCTCGTGTAAGGGTTCCACATCTTGTGTCAAGGGGTCTCAAGTTGTGTTATAAGGTTAGTTTCTAATAAAGGGCAAACAAAACCATGTTGAGTCATTTTGTTGTGTATTTGAGTTGGTTTCCCAACATACCAAAGTGGTTACAAAGTTAATTATAGAATTGGAGTCTTAAAATAGATGTTGGTTGTGAATGTATGGGTCATTAAAGGTAAGAGAGAAATGGAAAGGGGTTGGAATTCAAAGGAAGATTTTAAAATAACCCCAAAGGAGAAAATAAATATAAGTTTTGATCAGCTATAATCAAGAAAGTAAATATATTCTATATCTTCTTGAATATGTGCAAAGATTGTTGATAGAGTGCATCTTCAATGGTGAAATGTGACTACTGACAAGTTCTTATGATTTTGATGTAATGGTAGGTTTATTTAATTTATGTTATCAAGTTCTCTATAGATTATCAAGTGGATTTATTGTATAGGTGAGGAGAGTTAGTCTTTGTACCCTGTGTGGAGATTCTATTCTATGTTTTAAGGAATTGAAAATTGAGTAAAGTGTTTAAAAAAAAGAATATTGATAAATAATGTTTGGAATGTATGAATAGTAAGTGACATGATAAAACATATGTTTAAGGAGTATTGAATCTTGTTACTTATTATGTTAAAGAAAACTTGGTGAAGAGGACAAACACAGACCTACAGGTTGCTAAAAAACCCAGTTAGCCCATTGTTAAGAATTAAAAAAAATCATATAACAAGTTATCAAGATATCCTAAATGAATTGAAAGAGGGATTATAGTTTCTTCATAGAAGTCAAAAAACCTTGCCATAAAGTTGATACATCTTTATGTTCTTCTCTATATATACAATACTGTAGAGTTTGCATAATCACCACAAAATAATGAGAAAATGTATACAATATTGTGAGAGGAAGGTTTATTGAGTTGTACAAGGCTATAAGTGAATACATGTGATTATTACTTAACATTAAGAAAGTTCCTTGACAGATCTCAGGTGTTTAAATTTATAAATGTGTATCAGTCTTGTAGACGTAAACCAATTTACACAATTCTATGAAAGGTGCACAAATAGATAATAAGCATTTATAGCATGAAAAAGCATATATAGAGTCATTTTGGTGAGTGAAAACTGATTATAAAATAAGTATAGACCTAAGTTCATTGTGACAATAGTTGTTTAACCTATAGACTATATTTATACTCAGAAAGGGACAATATATTGAGCATTTTTTTGAATAAAAATGTAACATGGATTGGTTATTGATGCCAAGTGGTGCATCAAGTTGTTGTGAACCCATAATAATCATGTGCAGTGTTTAGAAACCCCTAGTGGAAGTTAAATCCAATTCTTCATAAGTTAAGTGACATTTTCAGTCAAGAGATCTTGGTGTTTTATGATGAATGTCTACATGCCCATAGTTCTAAAATGGATTATGTGAATTAAGCATCAGGAAGGCAAAGTTGTGTATAAGATAAATTGTTGTTGGAAGAGTCTATAAGTGGTTGGATGTCTAATAGGACAAATAATAACATGACTAATATGTCTATAATCATAAACTAAACCATTGAACTCAGGAACCAATAAGTTGCATAGTTTCCTAATGAGCCCTTATCAAGGAAAGTATTTTGGATAAAAAAAATAGGGATTAAAATTTTGTTCTCAAGAATTTATATTGCAGGTATTAGAGATAGACTAGGTAGAGTATTTGTATATAGCTCTACATCATTTTGGTATTAGAGTGGGATTGTCTTTGGGAATTAGTGGAGAAGTAGGTTTTCATATGAAGGTATATATTTGCTATGATTTTAAATTTGTTTATTTATACAAGTTTAATGAAAGATTGTTATGAGTTGATAAAGAAGATTGAAGGAGTTGGTCAAGGTAGTTGAGAAGCCAAGAGAGGCTTGAGAAGATATAAGGAGCTAAAGAATCTCAAGAAAAGAGAGAAATATGAATGCTCAAGGGATTGGATCCAATAAGATAGCTTGGATAAAGGATTGAACAAGGTGAAAGAGACTTGATTGAGAGGATATAAATAGTGAAAAGGATGATGAGGGAGATGCCTAACACAAAACACCAATTTATAAATAATAAGGAAAGAGATTGGAAAAGGAAGCAACAAAAAGAAGACTTCAAAAGAGAGATGAATGGGATGAAATAATAGATAGCATTGATGAACCTCATGATAGAGCAGTTGAAAGAGATTAAGATCCCATAATTTGGATGGGTGATAAATAATAAGCCAATTAAATGGCTAATAAAACTACTAATGAGGAGAATTAGAATGCAAACAAAGAGAGAAGTAGGAGAAAATAAGAGGATGTTATGTAAGCAATTAAAGATAGAGATGCATAAGTTTTGGTGTAATGAGGCCAAGTGAACAAGATGAAGGTTGCATCCAAATATGTGAGGGACATGACCAAGAGAAGGAATAAGGTTACCTTAAAGTCCTAATTTAAGGCATGAAGGGAAATGAGGAATCTAATTTTCAATTTACATATGAAAGTGTTGAGCAGTTAGAAAGGGAGATATCAAATTTGGAAAATGCCTTATACGGTGACAAGGTGGAGAATGAAGAGAAGAAAGTTGTAGTAGAATATAGTTGCATATTGGAGGCCAAATAAAGTGAAGAGGAGGCCTTAGTTACAATAATAATTCCATAATCAGTAGAATCAAGCATGGATAAAACAAGCAAGCATGATCAAGAAAGAGATTGTTAAGAGGACAAGCAGGAGGTTGTTTTGATTAATTTATGTATTTCATCTATAGGTTGGTTTTAGGAGAACACTAATAAGCTGAAAATGAAGAGGTGGAAGATAAAAACACAAGAAGATGATTGCAAGAAGAAGCAAGAAAAGAGTGAAGCAAAGAGGAGCCAACATAAGAAATCATCAAAAAAGCCTAGGTATATTAAATAGGCCTTGGGACCTAGGTGGACTTACACTTGGAAGACGGATGCTACAAAGAATCTCAAAGTCAACATCAATTATAACTTTCATGGGAAAGTTTTTTCTTCTCCTAGGTTTTATGATGTAGGAGCATCACTTCCTTTTTGTAATTATTAGTCCATTTTTGTATTTGGAGTCATTATGGGTCATTTAGGATTCTTAAGTGTCTTTCAAATTTGAATTGTGGATTAGGAAGGATTTTTTGCCAAATTCATAATTTGAATTTTAAAATTTCATGTCTTGTGTAAGGGGTCCACATCTTATGTCAAGGGGTCTCAATTTATGTTAGAATGTTAGTTTTCAATAAAGGGTTAAGAAAACCATGTTGAGTCATTTCGCTATGTAGTTGAGTTGGTTTCTTAACGTACCAAAGTGGTTACAAAGTTAGTTATAGAATTGGAGTCTTAAAATAGATGTTGGTTGTGAGTGTACATGTCATTGAAATTTAGATATAAAGTGGAAGGGGTTAGAATCTGAAGGAAGATTATAAAATAACACAAAATGAGAAAATAAAGACAAATTTTAATCAGTTGCAATTAAGAAAGTAAACATATTATGCATCTTCTTGAATATGTGCAAAGACTGTTGATAGAGTGCATCTTCAATGGTGAAATGTGACTAGTGATAAGTTCTTATGATTTTGATGTGATGGTGAGTTGATTTAATTTATTTTCTCAAGTTATCTATATCTTATGAAGTGAATTTGTTGTATAGGCAAGGAGAGTTAGACTCTATACCCTATGTGGAGATCGTATTTTGTGTTTTAAGGAATTGAAAATTGAGCAAAGTGTTTCAAAAAAATGGTGATAAAGAATGTTTGTAATGTATGAATAGTGAGTGACATGATCAAACATATGTTTAAAAAATATTGAATCTTATTACTTGTAATGTTAAATATAACTTGGTGAAGAGGAGAAAAACATACTTACAAGTTGCTAAAAAAACACACTCAGTCCACTGTTAAGAATGAAAAAAACATCGTATAACAAGTTGTCAAGATATCCTAAATGAATTGAAAGAGGGATTAAAGTGCCTTAAAAAAAGTTATAAAACATTTCCATAAATTTTATACATGTTTATGTTCTTCTCTGTATACACAATACTGTAGAGTTTGTATAGTCACCATAGAACAACGAGAAAACACATACAATGGTGTCAGAGTAAGGTTTATTGAGTTGTACAAGGTTGTAAGTGAATATAGGTGATTGTTACTTAACATTAAGCAAGGTCCTTGACAAAAATCAGGTGTTCAAATTTATAAATTCAAATCAGTCTTATAGATGTAAATCGGTTTACACAATTCTATGAAAGGTGTGTAGACAGACAATAAGCATTTATAGTGTGATGAAAGCATATATAGAGTCATTTTGATGAGTTAAAATTGATTCTATAATATGTATAGACCTTAGTTCCTTGTGACAATCATTGTTTAACCTACAGATTGTATTTTTACTCAGAAAGGGATAAGATACTGAGCATTTATTTGAATAGAAACATAACATGGACTGGTTATTCATGCCAAGAGGTGTATCAAGTTATTATGAACTTATAATAATACCATGTAGAATTTATAAATTCCTAGTTATGGTTAGATCCAATTGGTCATAAGTTAAGTGACAGTATTTATTGAGAGATTTTGGTGTTTTATGGTGAATATGTGTGTGTCCATACTTATAAAATGGACTATGTGAATTAAGCATCAAGAAGGAATAGTTGTGTATAAGATAAATTTTTATTAGAGGAGGACATAAGTGGTTGGAGGTGTCTAATAGGACCATTAATAACATGACTAATATGTCTATAATAATAAAATAAACTAGTGAACTTAGGAACCAATAAGTTGTATAGTGGCCCAATGAGCCCTTGTCAAAGAAAGTATTTTAGATAAGACAAGTATGTAGTGAAATTTTGTTGTCAAGAATTTATATTTTTGGTATCAGAGATAGAATAGGAAAAGTATTTGTATATAGCTCTGCATCACCCAATGTATGTGTACAATACTTCATTTTGAGCATGTTTTAGATCTTCAATTACATGTAGCATCTTTGGCTCTCTATAAAGTTTGACCATCTTACCCTCCAATGGAATGGTGGCATAGGAAAGGTCCATTTGTACACTTCCACCCATTTTAGTAAGCCAATTATGTGACAACAACATCCCCCACTTAGGTGGGTAGTCCACAACTACCACATTCATATTCAAATACTTACTTGGATGCACTATCAATTTCACTACCAACAACTAGAATTTTCATGAGTCCATGGCATAACACTTGAGAAAGGTTGACATAATATTAACTTCAAGCTCATTTAATACAAGTAGGGGTATTATGTTATAAGAATCATGGTAATCAAACATGAAATTGCGGACAATAGGAGAATTTATCAAAAGGGTTGTATAAAATGGATCCACATTTAGCTGACTCTCTACTAATGCAGTCCCCAAATAGACTTTAGGAGTGGGTTCAACAACCTCTTCATATTATTCATCACTTTTAGAGGGTGTTTAGGGTAAATAAATTTAATTTTTAGCTAAATTCTCATGAAATTCCAAGTATTCAAATTCCCTCTTCTTATGCTTAGGTATTATCAATAATTCAACAAGTGTCATGCTGATTTTTAGTTGACTCAACACTTGGGCCATATCACATATACTATACAAAGGAAGAAGAGTATTTGGTAGAAGGGTAAAAACACCTTTAGCCAGAATATAATCATGTAAAGTCTGAAGTGGAGTAGGTTGGGGTGGATTTGTATGCTTAGTATTAGCCTTCAAAGGTGGATTTTGTTTAACATCATTCACACCCTTAGGAATACTAGATAGCAAAGGTACTTTATTTTTAGCAAGAGCACATCTAGGCTTAGTAACTTGGGAAATTGGTATTGGTTTGGAAGTATTAGGAATTTACATAGTTTTATTATCTTCCTTATTCATATCCCTTACCCTTGGATTTAAAGGGGTAGTGTCTTGAGGAGTAGCAACTAGTTGCCTACTTCTTAAGTAGTGTTCCTTCTCTTGGGTAATTACTACATTAATTAGAAGTTTCCTATCTTCATTTGATGGAATTCCACCATCATATTTTTTTTTATCATCATTAATATTAAAAGGTAAAAATCATGAATAGGTAATTCATATGCCTATGCCATATTAACCTCATACGTAAATTTGCAAGTTTGGACACATACCTTTTGTACCACACTCCAAAACTGATCAACAATAAAAACACTCATCAATTCTATGGAGGTGGATATTTTTACTTCAAATAATTTGACAATTGAACATCATAATCTCATTATTATATGATGTAGACTCAGGTTCATGAGCATATTCATCAATCGGTTTAGTTGTATCACATGGAGGATGTGTAAGGAAGCACTTGTCACATCAATCAACATCAATGTCACAACCTACTACATTCACTTTAGCATTTAATAGATCAAGCACTTCTTTCACATCCCTTATATTGTGATGTCTATCTATTCTTTTATCATGTACAAGCCTCTTACCTCTATCATTGTATTAATTATGGAAAGCAGGCCCCCTTTGTGCTTGATTCAAATTTGGATCCCTCTCTTGACTAGTAGACACATGAGGGACCCCCTTCTCAGCCTTGACAAGCTTGTATGACATATCTTTGATAGCATAGGCCAAAGTCTTAATTGTCTCCTCAATATTGACATTCTTAGTGGACTATGTTTTTACAATATTTACCAACTTCACATTGGTCTTCTTGTTCATGGGATTTCCCATAACCTTTATGTTGTTCTCAATTTGGATGGCCATATTGAATGTCAACCATAGGTTCATGGGAGTTATGTCCCACAAGTAATACACAAACTTCTTATCCAAAGCATTATAGTATTATATCAAACATGCTATATCACTAGGCCTCATGTTCTTAGGAAGCTGCATCATAGCTTTGTTGAATCATGCGTTGAATTCTTGTATGTACTCATTGGGGTTCTTCTTGCTGTTTTCAAACTCAACCAAAAGGAACCTTGGATTAAATCTATCTCCATACTAAATTCTAAAAACATTCTTTATTTATTCCCATAAATCAATGCATCCATGGGGAAGAGAATTGAACCATTTGTGCACATCTTCCTTCAGCATGTGCACAAATAAATTAATGCACACATCCTCATGATCAACCTCATAATATTTGATAATATTTTGAAAAGATCTCAAGTGATAATCACCACTCACTATATTATTCCCTTGAAAATTTGGAATACATTTACTTACTTCATTTGGGACTTCATTAGAATACACTTCCATGTCATAAAAATTTATAGGCCTGAATCTAGGAATGTAGAATGTAGGACATTCATTCTCATATGGGTCCCTATGCCTCATGATTGGTTTAATTGGAGGTTAAATAATAAATGGAAAATGGATGTGAGGGGGTGAATGTGGGGGACTTGTAGGATAAAACTTGGGAGGGGATTCAACTGGTTGAGGAGTTGGATAATAGATAGGACTATAAGTTTCAAAATGACAAAAAAAGCTATGAAAGTCCTCAACAACGAAAAGTTCAACAAAAATTTCAACATTATCAAAATCTTGGTAGTTAGGACATTGTTTAACAACTAAACCTTTCCCTTCAATGGGCCTCTAAACTTGTCTCTCTCTTCTTTGATGAATACTTAGGGGTGAGACAAGTTACTTAGACAGGTCACCTTTGAAGGATGATCTCAATCCTTCTAGCTTTGCATGCAAGAAAACACTCAAAGAAAAAAAATAATATATTCAAAATAGGCACCAATCTTATATGAAACTAGATAATAAAGTTGGAATCACCACCAAAATCAAAATTCTAGAATATAATAGTTAACACATTGATTGTGATACATGTTAAAAACATACTTGATGGATTTAATAATGAGATAAAAGGTAAAAACACTAAAATTTTCATAACTATGTCCAAAAGGGGAGAAAACACCTTCCAACATGTAATTTTAATATCTCTTTATATTAAACTCAATATAAGTTAAATTGTCAAATTTTTTTAATTCTTGGCACGTCCCTTAGTGGAGTGATGTGAGGTTGATGGCCAAGATAGTCCAAATGTAACAAATAACAATAGAGAACTTCACAACATGAAATACTTATAGTTCTCTGTAAGAGTCCCCAAGAACATAAGTAACCAAGACTTCAATTTAATATTTGGTAATGGTGTCAGTTGAGTGTTAGTTCCCAGTTGTACACCTCTTTCATTCAGCCTTGAAAACTTGAAGAAAATGGAAAACTAAGATGAAAAACCTGCTAGCATATCATTATAGCTGGGGTGAGTTTGGTATCAAGAATGGAATAAATGGAGAAAATGATTGAGAGGCATCGACAAAGGGTATGGTCAACTCCTTACTACTTTTTATTCTACCTAAACCAAGGTGAGAGGTCCTATGGGGTAGCTTTCTGACATGGAGAGATTCTATGATTCAACCTCCATGGGGGTTATTAGCATAAAGAGACATAAATGTGACTAGGGCACAACCAAACTCATTGAATCTACCTGAGAAGTGTTTTCACATGAAATGCAAAAATGCATTAGGTCATATACAATCTACTGAAGATAGATTGGGATGTGCATGCAAAGTTCATTATAAATAATTTTTCAACAAAAAGGGGCTGAAAGGAAGACTACAATACTAGGTATTTAAAGCACAAGATGCAAACACATGTTAAGTATGAAATATTTTATGCATTTACAGGGTAAATAAACTTATAGTATGCAAAGTGTGTTTTATATGTAGGGTGAGACATTTTGTAAAATATGAAAAGAATGGTGGTGTGCTAGTGGTTTTAAAGTAGTAGGGCATCTTGCAGTATTCATGACAATATTGATTCACATAGATATAGTAAAAACTCATAAGTGAGCTAATGGGACATACCAAATGATCCTTGAAATACATAAAACATACACTAAAACTAAACTTTCAAACACTTTTCCTTGCCAAATACATAAACCTAGGATGCCCTAACAAGTCATTTCAACAACATATCCTAAAATAATGTAGAAAGGGTTTATAATTTAGATCTATGCTCAAAATGATAACTAATGGTGAACACAAACCCAAATGTCCAATCAACATAACTTGTAAAACACATTATTGCACTTCATCAATAGTAAGTAGTAAATAACCTTAAGTATTTTCATTAACTTGAAAAGAGATATTACATACATCAGTTTTTCAAAATACTACCATGGGGAAAAGCATGGTGAGATTTATCCATGTTGGACAGAGGAGACATAAACATGATCTTAGAGCTTGCTAATGGTTGTACACTTACAATCACTTTAGTAAGGGAGATAAGATATACACATAACAGTTGATCCCATTTTTTTTTTAAAACTTGGACTTAGAGAAAATGAACAACCAACAACAATGACCCCCCTTGAATAGAAGAAAATACCCCTATTTAGACATTTTGAACCCTTTTCAAATCTGGGACTATGGGTTACAATTTGAAAAATTGCAAAGCAACCCTCTGAATTCCACATAGATGATCTCAGCTAGAAAATATTCCTTGTCATGGTTGAATCTTAATCTATTTGTAAGAAAAGTCATTATTTTAACTATCTCTACAAGGAATGATGAATATTTTGTTAGTGTAGGCTTTTTCCCACCTAATGGTTTTACCTACATGGCTTTTCAGCTTACTTAGGTTAGTTAATTAAGTTATTAGGGGTCATTTACCTTTAAGTGGGTTATAATTATGAGTTAGGGTTTTACTTTTTTGATGACCTAATATCACCCTATATGTACTTTATTTTTTCCTAAATTAGCCAATGCAAACATTTCCTTTATGGAATTTTCTTGTTTTCAGAGCTCTTATTCTACCTCTACAAGAATTCAACATTCATTACATCACTATTATTTAGATATCATGGCAAAATCTATCATGGTAACAAATATTTCCTAATAGCCTCATGCATTTATCTCTTTTGGTAAGATCTTCTTGCATTCACCTTGCTATTTTTTCATACTAAACGGCCACCAAGTTTGACCTAGGAGGCATTTTATAAAAAAATCCTTGAAATTCATGTCAAAAGGTCTTTAATCAAAAATCCATTTACATATATTTTATGGGTTTTTTGAGATATAAAATGGGTTGATCTTAGTTTTTTGAGAAAGTTCACGTATTTTCCAAAAAATACAATTTCTTCTATTTGGTCATTTTCTGTACGACCAAAGTAATCCAACATGCAAACCTTGATTTACTCTCTATAGAGAAAATAAAGTTTTTGAAATTATTCTACTTGCTCACCACCAAATTGGGTTTCTGAAGTGCTTCTACTTGCTCGCCGACCAAATTGGGGTTTTCAAGTGCTTGTACTTATAAGTAATCGGGCTTCTCTAGGGTAACAACTTATAAGTAATCAAGTTTCTCAACCTTGATTACTTGCTTGCTAGACCCATTCAAGTTTTCAAAGGTCAACTAATTATTACTCATTACTTTCTTTATAAGTGATAAGTTATGCAGGCTGAAGAATCCAACTTACACTAGGCAAGACCAATTCGAGTTTTTCAAGGTCGATACTTATAACTTTTTATAAGTTGAAGTAGTTTAAAAGCCTAAAGTAAAGTAGTTGGAAGAACCTGAAGTAAAGTAGCTCGAAGAACCTAAAATAAACTATGAAGAATTAATCAAGTTTTCTAGGGTGAACTACCTATATCTTTTTACAAGTTAAAGTAGTTTGAGAACCTGAAGTTGAAGTTGTTCAAAACCCTGAGCAAATAACCACGTGACATTCTAGAAGCCATGAAATTCTAGGTGAAAGCTAATGAGTAAATAGACTTAAGTTGTTTCTTTTCTAATATTTTTGGTGAATTAAACACACAAAAAAAATTCCTTTTTTGGAAAGGGTCCAGGAATATGTTGAAGTAAGAACTTGTAAATGCCATAACTTTTGATCGGTAACTCCATTTTGAGGGCTATTTTTTTCAAAAGTGCTTGTTTTTTATACTCTATACATTAGATCTATGTTGGGCCTTCCAAAACTATACTTTTTTTTTACATTTTTCTTACACTCTTGAATGCATTATTGGTTGTATCCAATGTTCCTCTTGTTTCTTGTACTTACACACCTATTGCTCAAGATGCATTTTTGGTTGAATCCGATGTCTATATGAGAATGCTTGTATTTGAGACATTTAAGGGGGTCATTGCCTGATAATTCTAAGGGGGTAATTATGTGTTTATTGTGAATTTAGTCTCTCTCTTTTTTGCATCACTTCTTTACTTACTATAATAATACTTACTTATACACTATGGATTCATTATCCATAAGTCCACTTACACCATTTAATTATCATGAATGGAAACCTAGAGTGAAAATTATCTTATAATCCAAGGGTTACTCTCAAATTATAATGGGTATTGAGACTGAACCTATTGATACTGGAGAAAAAATTAAATGTTTTAATCATTGTGATAAACTCTGTGGACTATTGCGTCTTTCCATCTTCCCAGATCTACTCTTTCACATTGAATCTACTAAAATACCTATTGAAGTGTGGGCCCATCTCACCAAGCTCTTTGAAGTGTAGGATGTGATGAGAAGACATGAGATGGAAAATGAGCTTATTAGATTGAGCCTATATGACTTTAACACTCTTCAAGACTTCTTTACCAAGTTCAGACTTTTGAGATTGTAGTTGAAATCATGTGGAATTGACAAAAAAGATGAACAACTTATTCTGTCAATACTCTCTAAACTAGGTCCTAAATATTTTATATTTGTGTCCACTTTCCATGCCAATAAGAGTGCTCTTAACACCACATTTAAGACACCTTCTTTAGATACTTTTGTTGTTGATTTGATTCTAAAGCAAGATAATTTGATACAAATGAGCACAATGAAATCATCTAGATCGCATGCATTGCTTTCTGAGAAAGATAAGGATTCTAATATCAGAGAGAGAAAGAAGATCAAGAAAAAGGATGAGAAGGGTAAAAATATTTCCACCTCCAAAGATTTTCAGTCATAAGCCTAAGAAAGATTAGATCAAATGTGGGCATTGCTTAGGTAAGCATGATGAGAGTAAATGTTTGAAGAAACAAATTGACCATCTTACTAGCCTTCTTATTCAAAATAACATAGGTGTTCCAGATTCTATTAAGCCATCTTCATCAACCCATAAATCCACTAAGGCAAATGAATTTAACAAAGAAAAGGCAAAAAAGAAAAATAACAAGGAGAAACATAAGGGCAAAGCCTTAGTTACAGTTGTGCCTCCAACTCCTCCTGCATGGGTTATTGACTCTGGTGCTTCACATCACATGGCCTCTTCATAGATTGAGTTTAGTTCCTTAGAACCATGTGACATGTGCTCGATAAAACTAAGTGAAAACACTTCTAAAAAGGTTCTCAAGAGAGGTTCTATTGAAGTGAGAGGTGGAACATTCAATAATTTTCTAAGTGTTCCCTCACTCTCAACTAATCTCTTATCAGTCTACTAGATCACTCACCTTGGTTTGGGTATGTGAGTTAAATTTACTCCATATTCAGTGTACATCAGGGAGTTACATAGTGATACTATTTTAGCTATGGGAATGATTTACCATTAGACTTAGCTATATATCTTCTTACACTTTTATCCTAACTCTCCTTAAAATTTTTTAGATTCCACTTTAGACTCACTTGTACTTGATGAGACTTCTAAGCCTAATCTTCTTTCTGATATTGACAACTCTTCTTCTATAAATGAATACAATAGTGAAGTGGACACACCTTCACCATGTCTTTGTCACCTTCTAGATATTCAAGAGTTAGTTTTTGATCCACCTACCTCTAGTCTACTTCAGACATTACAAGGTAATGGTCTATTGATCCATGACACATTAGACATTGGGCAGTCTGTTTCATAGTTATAAAGGATTTTGTAGACATTCTTCACCTCTAATTCTATTTCACCATCTTGGCATAGAGAAGTTGGGACAACTACCTCATAGTATGTGGATCATTCATTTCATATGAATTACACCTTGGTTGAAGATTCATGAAGCACTTAGTTGACAAACTCATTGTTCTAGGGTAATCCACTCTTCATTGCATCTACTTTTGATTCATAGTCACTTCTGATAATTCCTTTGGGGGACACTAGATGGGTATAGTCAATTGTAGACATTAGGAATTTTACCTCTCTTCTCTTCTTTGCTTTCTTTTTGGGAGGATTTTTATTCTTATGGGTTTTTTCTTTTACCTTAGTTTATGGGAGTTGCATTCTACTTGGGTCCCTCATCAGTCCTCATTACCAGGACCCAATTCTTCTACCCACCTAAGCTATGCTTCAGGGAGGGTGTTAGCGTCAGATTTTTGCCACCTAGTGGTTTTACCTACATGTCTTTTTAGTTTATTTAGGTTAGTTGATTAATTCATTAGGGGTCATTTACATTTAAGTGGGTTATAATTGTGAGTTAGGTTTTTACCTTTTTGGTAACCTAATCTCACCTTATATGTACTTAATTTTTTCCTAAAGTGGTTAATGAAAACATTTCCTTTGTGTAATTTTATTTCTTTTTTAGCTCTCATCCTACTTCTATAGGAATTTGACATTCATCACATGGTTTCTATTTAGGAATCTTGGCAAAATCTATCAGATTTGTAGTAAACCCTTTGATTTTTTGACTAGAGATGCCTTTTTACATGATCTAGAAGATGAAATTTTGTGGTGGAGGTCAAACAAACTTTGTCCTCATGTGTAACTTCATGGAGATGCTATTTACCAATTACATAAATATAACCTCCTAGACAACTATGTTTCCTCTTATGCACATCATGAAATAAACTGCTCTTGCAATGATGACATGAGAATGTTTTGATTGTGGTATAAATATAAATGGTATATGGCCATTTGGAAAGTATGATTTGGAATGGTCCATAAACCTTCTTCAATGCTTTAAATTCTTGTTAGTTCATGAAAGAACCATCAATATTATCTTTAAAACTAAACATTGACACATATTGACATGTGGCATGCCACATTGGATCTAGCTAGGAATTTGTGGGGTTTAAAAGTGACTAAGCCACTTAATTGGCTCTAACCTAGACACATGTCTCTTTGTCATGCAGTCTTGAAGCTAGATCAAATATGCATCATAGATATTCTAATAAGTCTCTAGGCCTTGACTTTATTATGGGTCACTTATTTTGATTTGGGCCTCTGAGATCTTACCACTTGGTAGCTCCATGGGTTCCCTGTGTACCTTGAAAAAAATATTGATTGCTCAAATGCTATCATGCCATGTGGAAGCCTCTCATTAGATCTTTGGCCATATTGACCTATCAAATCCTCACTTATACTATTGAATCTTTGAAATATGATAGAGATTTAATCATGAGCGATGGGTTTGACACTTGTCACTTTTTCATTTGTCATGAGTCCTTTTGAAATTTCCACCTTCATCTTACACCATTGATATCATTTGCATAGATCAAACATGCTTAGTTGATCTCTATCCACAGGGTTTAATCATTTTCCCCATATACCATTAGATCCTTGATAAGGTGCCTATGATGGTGACACGTATCATCTTTTCACTCATCTCGAGGATTTGTTGAAGTCTTGACCTATTATTCACCATCGATAAAATCTATACTTTTTTATACATACCATTGATTAATAAGAACATGTTTAATATTTAAATCTTGCCCTACAAGATCAGCACTTATCACTTCCATGCTCATCCTAAGCCCTTTTGAATTTTTATCTTTGATCACACACCATCGGATCATCTTTTCCTAAGTTAACATGCACCATTTGATTTTAATCCACTAGGTCAGACATGATTGGCTCTAAATTAACATGAAAACAATTAAGTTAGAGTTTATAGAATAAAGAATTTAGTATAACGTCTTAGCCTAGGTTTTGTTAAACTAATAAATATGATAGAAGCTTTATGATAGGACTTTAAGCTAAGTTTATAACAAAGTGATCAATCATTAGTTAATAGATAAAATGGACTAAGGTACACATGATATAAAAGGGACCAAATATGAATTTTAGACTAAGGTTTGGTTATGTTAATAAACATGAATAAACCTTAGTATAAAAATTAAACTAGGTCCATGGCATATTTAAGGCATTCTCGCATAAATTGTTCATACCAAATTTGAATTTAAATCAAAGGGACTAATCTAGGGAAATTGGAACAAGGGTCTTACAATGCTCAAACATGAATTCAACTTGTATTTTGATAGGCCAAAGGCTAGTAAAAACCAAATTAACATGAAATATTATAACCCAAACATTGTCCATTCCAAATGGAATCTATTAGACTTATAACCTATATTTCTAAATTGTGAAGTTCTTTGAGCATTTAGGTGAATTTGGAGCCTAAACACTATCTTGGAAAATACTCATTGAATTAGGAAAGAAACTAATTTAAATCCCTACACTAACTCCATAAAGAACTTACCTCTAGGATCAAAAGGAAAGTTATTTAATCTAATAAAGGACACTTGACCTTTGATGAACACTTGAAATAGGAAGTGGGATAAACAAGTTAAGAATTTATACTTAGAAATGGATCAATTACTTTAGTGAAATTTTGGGCACTAACACAATGATTTTGGGATCCATGCCATTCATATCAGTGTATTTCCAAGAGAATACATCCATAAATTCTTGCAAAAAGGTGACCAAAACATCCATTCCTTTAGATTAAGGCTAACACTAATCTTGATGATATTTAGCCTTACATAAATGACAATTTTGACATCTATAGATCCTTCAACATCCATATCATTTGCTTCCTCAAAACACTCAGACATGGGAGGGAGAGATTGGTGTAACACCTCAGGCTCAACTTCTAGGACATGAACTGTGGGGATGTCAGGGGTTGGTCTTCAGAGAGATAAATCTCCACACCTAACTAATCAAGGGGATAATTGTACTTATTATAGGATCTCATGAGCTTGATGTATGCCTTTCTCTCTTTTAATAGGTTGCATGATATAACATGCATTAAATAACACTTAAGATTAGACTTAGTTACTCTTACAGTCTTTGTAGGAGATGTAATGAGAGAACCTATACTCTGATGGGAGAAGCTTGATGTGAGGGGAAGCTCAAAATTTGGGGAGATTTCTTGAAATTGGTTTCCAAGAAGGGAAGAGCCAACCTAGAATTGTGGAGCTAGAGAAGGAGTCGGTTAATGTGTGATAAAATCTAAAGGAGTGAATGTTGATCGATACTCAACTGGATCATAATGTTCATCCTTGAGAAAATGAGACTCAAAAGTAGGGGGTGTGTGGGAATCCATAGAGACCCATGAATATATAAAACATCACCTAAGGTGAATTTATTTATGTAAATCAATTCATAGGGATCTAGGTTAGACTCCATGGTATTAACCTCACCTTCATGCAATTAAACCATGTGAAATATGTCTAATGTGATGGCTTGCATGGAAATAATCTAGAAATGAATAATAATCATATTTTATGAAAGATCCAAGTCTAACACATAAAAGTCAATCTTAAATGTCTTAAGGTCAGACTTGACCTAGAAATTCACATTTCCCACTAGTACAATCATGTCATTGTTAAAACCAACATAGTATGGTTAGAATTAGAGAGCTTCTTCTAACTAATACCAAGCTCATTAAACACACATAGGGGCATGATATTCAACACATATCATTCATTAATAATGCACCTCTTAACATGATAATCATCAAAGTAAGTCTTAATGTAGATGGGGAAGTGAGCCATATTTTCAAGAACTAAAGAATTTGATGAAGAGGCTAGGTCAAAAGGTAACTAGGAGGATGATGGAATTTGGACATGTTGGAGTTGAACAAAACTTTGACTTCATCCCACAATGAGCCCCCATAAGAGAGACCAAGATCATTAAAGACAAGGCCCTTTTGCTAAAGGGAAAGGTGAAGAAGTTCCCAAATAGAGATCCTAGTTGAGAGGCCCTATAACTCCTCTATGATAGAGTAAGGATGATATCTATCCTAGGGAGAGATGTTAATCTAAAATTCAAATCTATCTTTTGGGTTTTCCACCCCCTTGGGATGGACAAGAGGCCCAATACTACTAGTCTCTCTAACAGGGTTAGTGATCTAGCCTAAGTACATGTTGACAAAGCACTAGTACCTAGTAGAGGCTATGTTAATACTGAAAATGAACTTTCTACTCTTGATCTTGGCTTTCCCTATTGAGTTAGCTTGGGAAGAGGAGTCATAAGAGGTAAAAGAGAAAGAGGGGGAATGATGGACTTTAGCCTTGGATTTCTTCTTCTTTTTTTCTTCTCCTTGTTATAGTCAGGTAGAGGCTCCTTGAACACATATTGGGTTATATAAGTGGAGAAATTTAAGATGGAGGAGAGGCTTGTATATCATATTTTTGGATAGAAAAATTAGCATCATCGTAGCCCTTCATCTTGTATAAATTTCAAAACTTGGTAGGGTTATAAGGAAACACCATCCATCATTTTATTATGCTTGATTTGGAATCCTTATTTTCATCTAGCTTCTTGATCAAAGCATTCACCTCATGGCTATCATTCTTGCCTTATTTTTAGGAGGAGAATCAATGACACCATCATTGGTCACATTATGGTCAAGATCACACTAAGAGGATTATTTTTGGGTTGGGACAAGGTGAATGCCTATATGCACCTTAAATATTTTAATATTCATAAACTCATTAATAGCTTCATCATACAAGGTGGGATCATGCTTGAGGACCTCAAGGTGAACCTCCTTCCTCAATGCTCACATGAACATGTTATAAAGTTGATCATTCAAGAACCTTATCCTACATGTATGGATGGCTAAGTACCACCTATACACATATTAAAAGCTCGACTCACCCTTGGCCTATGCCATGGAGATTAGTGATTGGATGCCAAGGTTAAATGGTTTGGAGATATCAAAATGCTAGAGGAAGTAATAAAAAATGAGATAGAAACTAGAGAGATAATCTAGAGGCATATTCTAAAACCAAACAAGAGCTTTAGCTTGAAGAGAATGAGTGAAGAGCTTCAACATCATACCCTCATCATGTTCCTAATCCATACATGCCATCATAAATGTCATGATATGCTCCATGGGACTTGAGTCTCAAGTTCCATTGAACTTAGGCTATTCAGGGATACGAGTAAGAATGGGAATAAAACTTACCTAAGGAGCTAGAGGATTCCTCCAAAGATCCTCATGGGCATGATTGATAGTAGGTTGGTAATGAGATATAGGAGGATGCTCGTGATGGTTAAGATGTTACCTATGAAAATAGACCTCATCATAACACTGATCATGAAGAGGATGATGTCAAGGTGTGTCTTGATATGGGAAATGCTCATGCTAGAAATCATCCCTATAATGGGGTGGGGAACAACCATGAGAATGATACCATTCCCTATGGGATGATGGGATGACATGGTATACTAATGGAAATGGTCATGGTGACTTGGGTCTCCATGATGCTAGTCACATGCCATCAGATGAGGGTCAACCTAAGGGTACTGATGTTTGGGATAGGCATGCCACAAATCTCTAGTCCATAGGTGGTGATCAAAATTAATACACTCATCTAAGAATCTAAATGATGGACTAGGGGATGGGAAGAATCCATGTGATGGATATGCCTTGATGAGTTCGAGTACCTATGTCCCACAACATAGACATGATGGGGTTCTTGATGTAGATTCTCCTACTAAGAAAGAGGCAAAAAACTCATACAAAAACTAGTTAAGTCACTCAAAATTGAGCGGGTGTGATATCTATCTCCAAAATAAGCACATCAATTAATCCTAGGGAATAAGGGTGTACTTATTTTACCTAAAATAATCTTTGGCAATCATCAATGATAACACATATCTCATCAGGCCTCAATCATGTAAGGAGGTCCTCATCACCTCGAATGGGTGAATGAATTATGGCATGAGGTCGAGGGGAAAGATCTTCAGATGAATGAAGCTTAGATTAATGAAAATGGGATTGAGTCCATTAGTTATATACATAATAATCTTGTTCTTTTTTGAATGTGAGAGGGTGTAGGTCACCATGTTGGGTTAAGGCAACCTCCTATATCCAATAGTGTCTATGGCATTCCATTGTAGCCACAACCTGCTCATGAGTGAGCTCAAGCATAAGGCCCTAAATATGACATGATTGGTATCCAAAGGGTGGAAGTAAGGTGATGGATACAATAAAATAAGAGAAACATGGGAGATAATACAAAAGCTAGATAGATAAATAACCAATAAGATAATAACACAAAACCAAAGTAGGATACAATAACAAAGGTGAGAGTTGAAACATAATAACAAAGGGGAGTTGGATAGGATAGTTATAAACATGAATGTAAATAGAATGAGACCATATATAAGGTCCCACTAGGTGTGACACAATGCATCTCCAAGATTGTTAATGGAACCACTACTATTTGGTAGGGGGTACACATGATACTTAAACAAACAACTAGAAAGATAGAAGGCTCAAGGCTTCTATTGGATATTAGAAATCTATAGAGGATATCCAATTTTCCAAATTGCACCAAACTATAGATATAATTGTAAACCAAGTTAGGCATAAAATTATAAGGTGCACAAAGGATGCAGGTATATCTAATGGGTATAACCAAAATAAAACAAGTAGTTAAGATTATAAATCTACTTGCATACAAATTGCAAAAATAACAGTGTTGAAAAAAGGGAGATATCAAGTAATGCATAAACTTAAAAGAGAAGGAAATTTAAGGAAAAATGAAAGATGTTTTAGGAAGTAAATACATTTTAAATCAAGGGTGAAAGAGCATTCCTAATCGAAGTCTAACTAACTCTTTATTATCAACACTATTATTTCCTAATAATGTGACTTTTTGGTTTAACAAGAGAGGTAATTATTTATGCAAATTGTATAGATTGTTTTGAATATTTAAGATTTTATTACATAAGGAGAAGTGTTTCCAAAGCAATTATGACATATAATTTAAGATATTTCAAGAAATGAAGGATATTATTAACCACATATAAATCCATAAACTTCAAAAACTATCCTAGATAATGCCCTAAATAAGCTAAATCACTAAAACAACCAAAACCTAGAATATACTATTGAAAACAAATAGTAAAATCACTTTTCATAAAAAAGTAACCTCATATCCAACTCAATAGTATTTTGCATACTTTATACCAACTGATTAACCAAGCTAGGAATCAATAAAGGAGGAGGATCAAGCTATGTGTAAGCTAAGTCCAAACCAGGAGCCAAAAGTAATGGAAGAGGTAAAGGAGAATTTGCCGACTAAGAGAGATCTAATAGATGGAAAAAAATAAAAGGTGGAATGGAGTATTGAGGGATTTAGGAGAAACCCACAATCCTTAGGAACACTATAAAGATCAATGTGAATCATCAAAATAAACTACAAAATAGTAGGGCATCCCCTATCATATGAAAGCTTTGTGTGATAAGAATGAACCAAGTGAGATTCAAGAAGGAAACCAAGATTTGAGAGTGATGATAAAGAGAGAATATTATATAAAATATATAGGAGAGAGGATAAGATGAATTAAGAAGCATCATATAAGGTAACCTTAAGTCACCAAAGGTGAAAATGTAACATTTTCTAGCCATTTGGGCCAAATTAGCTCCTTTTTTGAACATTCTACCCAAGATGTAGCCTCGGCCATGTATTTTTTAAAGCAAACATGTGCCATAGGCCATGGGTTTCATCCCTAAGTCGTGTATTGGGTCAAAATTCCACTTTGGGTGGTCAACATGCCTCTGAAAGGGTCACATGAGTCATCTGGAGTGTCTGTCTATGCACAAAACGGACATATGATGCTAGGGATATAAAGGTTATGGATGTATGATGTATGAAAGGTCCATGTGAGTGGAAAATGTCTTGAAGTGAGATAACCAAGGTTGGTATTCTAAACATGAGATGATGTGTAATCATAGGGAGGAGTATGGTCATAGGAAGTATGATTACACATACATATCAAAATAAAACATGCATATTATGGAAATAATATTTTGTGCCCTTGAATATTTGATGAAAAATACAATGTTCATGTGAGTATTAAAAAGGACATTTTTTTAACACATGTATGGGTGAGTGCCAATAATAAAAATCTATTTAAATATAGAAAAAAAATGATATAATTAATTCAACTAAAGATTACACACACACACACACACACACACACACACACACACACACACACACACACACACACACACACACACACACACACAATCATAACTTTTAATATGTAAATAATGCTAAAATAATATTCTAAGTATTAAAAATAATAATTCTAGAAAATATTATAAATATATCCCATTATGGTAATTGATAACATAGTCAATAGTAATAGAATAATTATCAAAAGTACCTTGTGGGTAGTGTATAGGGTAAGTGTACAAAGTTAGGGGTCTAATAATTGGTCATGTTTTGTATTAAATGTGATTTAAACATTTATATGTATGTGTTATATAGAAGTGTATATGTAATCTTGGCTCATAGGCTTTGTGATTATTTAGCCTAAACTACATGCGTGGTTTTAGTTTTTAAAACTGTGTATGCAAATTCTATTTTTATATGTAGAAAAATTACATTTTTGTTCCTTAATCTATACATTGCTTACACACTTAACCCTCAACTTAAACCCTAAACACTATAACCTTAAACTCTTAACCCTAAACCAATTAGGTTCATAGGGATCAATTCAGCCCAAATATCATCATTGATTGCCCAATTTGACTAATTTTCTCTATTTATGATGACATTGTGGCTTATTGATCATAAAATAACATTATCTAATTAAAAATAGCCTCAATAATCTCAAATTAGCCCCAATTACATTCATGATTATACACTATACCCTACATCATAAACCTTTAACCCTAAACCTTAAACCTCAAACCCTAAATTGTAAACCCTAAATCTTAAACCAATGAATTTATCCTAATAAACATCATTTAGAGTAAGAACTCAGTTCACATGGATCAATTTTGCCCAAATCACATCATTAATTTCCCCAATTGATCAATTACCTAATTTATGCTGACATTTAGTCTAATTGATCCCAAAATCATGTTTTATAGTAAAAAATAGGTTTAACAATTTGAAATTAGCCTTAATTTCCTTCATGATTTGAACATAAAGCCTAAAACCTAAACTGTAAGCCCTAAATCTTAAATTATTATCCCTAAACCCTAAACTAATTTATTTAGTGTTAATTAACATCCTTTAGAGTAATAATGATGTTTATATCCTCAAATTGGCCCAAATTATATCATTGATTACCCCAATTGACTAATTGGATCATCTATGATAGCATTGGGGCTAATTAAGACCAAAACCACATTTTTTAGTCATAAATAATTTCAACTAGCTCAAATTGGTCCTAATTGCCTTTGTGATTGGTTCATATACCCTAAACCCTAAACCCTATACCTTAAACCCTAAGCCCTAAGCTCTAGACCCTAAACCCTAAATCATAAAAACTAAACCCTAACCCTAATCTCTAATTCCTAAAACCTAAACCCTAAGCCGTAAACCCTAAACCATAAACATTAAACCCTAAAGTGATCAATTTATCCATAATTATATCATTTAGAGTAAGAATTATGTCCATAATGGTCAATTCAACTCAAATAAAATTAATTATTATCTTGATTGACTATTTGTCTCATTTTTTGATGAAATTGGAGCTAATTGATCCTAAAATCACATGTAGTAGTCATAAATAGGTTCAAAAATCTTGAATTATCCCTAATTACCTTCATTTAAGCCCTTATCCCTAATCCTTAAAACTTAAACCTTAATTAATAAAACCAAAACCCTAAACCAATTGATCTAGACCAATTAACATCTTTAATAGTAATAAGTAGGTTTATAAGGCTTAATTTTTCCTAGTCGCATCATTGATTGCCTTATTGACTAATTGGCTTAATCACTAATGACATTGGAGCTAATTCAACCCAAAATCACATTATATAGTCAAAAATAGGTTTAATGAGTTGAAATTGGCCCTAATTTCCTTTATTTTTAGACCTTGTAACATAAACCCTAAATCATAAACCCAAATCCCTAAGCCTTAAATCATAAATAATAAACCCTAAACTATAAACCAATCGATTTAGTTCCAATTAACATCCTTTAAAGTGAGAATTAAGTCAAAAAGCTAAATTTTCCTCAAATTACATCACTAATTTCCAAAATTGAATAATTGGATCTATTTGTAATGATATTAGCACTAATTTATCCCAAAATCAATTTTATAATCATAAATAACTTTAATAAGTTAAAATTAGCCTTAATTGCCTTCATAATTAGACCATATATAGACTAAAAGCTAAACCCTAAACCTTAAACCCTAATCCATAATCCATAAATCCTAATCCATAAATTGTAAACCATAAACAAATTGATTTAGCCCCAATAAATATCTTTTAAAATAAGAATTAGGTTCACAAGGCACAGTTTAGCTCAAGTCACATCACTGATTGCCCTATTTGTCTAATTGGCTCAATATGTGATGATATTTGTGTCAATTAAGCCTAAAATAACATTATTTACTCATAAATAGGTTCAAAAATCTTAAATTATCCCTAATTACCTCCACAATTGTATCATGTACCCTAAAACTTATATCTTATACCTTAAACCCTAAGCCCTAAGCCCTAAACCCTAAATTGTAAACTTTAAATCCTAAACCAATTTATTTATCCCTAATGAAAATATTTTAGAGTATGAATTAGATTCAAAAGGATAAATTTATCCTAAATCACATCACTAATTTCCCCAATTGACTAATTAGCTTAATTTATGATGAATTGGGGTTAATTAAGTCCATAATCACATTCTGTAGTCATAAATAAGTTCAAAGAGCTTAAATTGGCCTAAATTTCCTTCTTAATTAGATCATATACATATATAAATAAACCCTAATCCCTAATACCTAAGCCTTAAACCCTAAATTATAAACTCTAAACTAAAAACCATCCAATTTAGCTCTAATTAACATACTTTTAGAGTAAGAATTATATTCATAGGGCTCAATTTAGCCCTTATCACAACACTTATTTCCCTAATTGACTAATTTGTTTAATTTGTGATGAAATTGGGGTTAATTAAACTCAAAATCACATTTTATAGTCACAAATAGGTTCAAGGAGCTTGAATTTTCCCCATTTACCTTTACAATTGGATCTTATACCCTATACCCTAAAACACAGGCCCTAATCCCTAAGTCCTAATCTTTAAGCCTAAACATTAAATTTTAAACCCTAAACTAAATGATTTATCCCTAATTAACATAGTTAGAGTAATATTTAGGTCTAAAAATCTCAATTTATCCCAAATCACATCAATAATTACCCCAATTGACTTATTGGCTCAATCTATGATTACATTGGGGATAATTGAGCCTAAAATCACATTTTGTTATTATAAATAGGTTGAAAAATATTGAATTAGTCCTAACTACTTTCACTATTTGATAGTATACCCTAAACCATAAACTCAAAAACCTAAAACCTAAACCTTAAAACCTAAAACATAGACCCTAAATCCTAAAACCTAAAGCCTAGAACTCTAAAATCTTAAACCCTAAACCAAACTATTTATCAAGGTAAATGACATCAATATTATAATCAAAATTAGGTTTCATCTTTTTGATGTTCATAAATTTATTGTTAACAACTAACATTGACTAATTACATGAATGAAAATTTATAATTAAAAAATAAACTATAATAAAATCAATAAGATGAACAAATTGAGTCCTGTGAACCTAATCTATTTAGGTTTTAGAGTTTAGAGCTTAAGGTTTTAGTGCTTAGGTTTTAGGTTTAAAGTTAACTATGTGAGTAATATGTAGATTAAGGAATGATTATGTAATTTAAAAATTATAAAAACCAAACTATGTACATGGTTCTAAGAATTAAAACTGTGTATGTAGTTTAGGTTCATTAATTATACCTACGTGTTAATTATGTGTACATAATAATTGTATGTACATGGTTCTTATGTTTTACATTTCAAAGACATGCCTCAAGGCTCGAGAATGGATTGGATTATTAATCCTAAGACATGACCTATAAAAGAAACATCCAAATGCATGTTTTTAAAATAAAAATAACAAAATGCAACTTCTACCATAATAAATAATTTGATTTTTATTGAAAATATGACTACAACATCGAGCATATTCTCTTTCTAAATATACATGTATTTTTATATTTTTATTACTTTAAAGTTTTTATCTATATTTATTTTTATGTCTTTTTATATCACTATATGATGAAACTATAAATGTTTATGTATCTTTTGTTTCATTTATTCAAACTAGAAAAAAAATACAAGGTTACAAACTAAACCTCATTTTATACACATTCAAAAATATTTTATAAATTTTGATATTTTTTGAGGTATCTTGGGGGGAACACTATCAAATATACATTATTGATAATATTTTAGGGTTTAATGATTTGTGAAATTAGTAAATAATAAATACTCATTATTAAAAAAAAAAAGGTTACAAACTAGATGGTTTTATCTAACTTTCCATTAAAGGGTTTTAAAACAAAAGTAAATGATGATAAAAAATTATGGGGGTACATAAAATGATATATGATATTAATTTTATAAAAAAATATTAGTATCTCTTTGAATTTTGATGTTTGACCTACTTATACTTGACCATTTATAGAACTTGCATATTAAAAACTACACTCAAAATGCTAAATTTCTGGTTTTAATTGAATCTGAGTGTTGATATCTCAAATAATATATACAAGTTGAGATCTATTATTTTATATGAAAAAATTTATCCATTTAGGACCCCCTTTGGCCCCATAATTCCATGAACTTACCCTACACACCTAGTATTTTTCACTTTATCACTTTACTACAATTTCTCTTAGAGGGGTTTATTAGCTTATCAATCTACCTGAGTGTAGGCCTTAGAGGATGTACCAAGAGTGGGGTGGGATCGGATCATGGTAATTTGAGAGAGATTTTTCCCTTCATGTAACCCTTATAACTCTTATAATATCTACCTAAAATCTTGAAACCCTAAAATTTAGCTAAGTTTGAAATGTGATAGGGCCTTCCAAAACCTAAAATTTGTAGTATAAATCCTAGAGGTCTAAAACCACTCTTAAACATCCTAAACATATGTATATATGATATAAATTAAATTACATGTTTATAGATAGATATGGACATTTTGTTTATATATGTATACTTATACTTAAAGTTTTATTTTATATATATGCTAGTTGTGATACTCTTATATGACCCTTTCCTATAATTTAGTTGACCTAATTTCATTGGTGCCTTTTAGGGAATTGGAGACATATATTAAGTGTCATAATTATCATTATACACATTATATTAAATAATAATTTTATCTACTTGGACCTAAATTTATCCTCCTATGTATTATTTGGAGGAGTTAGAGGGTTAGATTTGTATCTTGGAGGTATAGTCTTATAATGTCCTTTAATCTCAATAAGAGAAGTTGAATTGAAGAGGTACACCTTTTATTCCTATTTCTTAGTTTATAATACCTAAGTATTCATGTTTATATTTTATATATACAGCCTAAAACATCTATTTCATAGTGAAACTTGAGCTAAATGAGGGCATTGAGGTGTCAATGGCTCCACCCAAAGATATACATACATACATACATACATACATACATATATATCTATGTGTGTGTGTGTGTGTGTGTGTGTGTGTGTGTGTGTGTGTGTGTGTGTGTGTGTGTGTGTGTGTGTGTGTGTGTGTGTGTGTGTGTGTGTGTGTGTGTGTGTGTGTGTGTGTGTGTGTGTGTGTGTCCCTACTCTCTTTCATTTATTTTATTAGTAGATTATAAATTTATTGTTTATTGATATTTTAAATGTATATGCTCATCCTTAATTATGCTTTTCCTTATATTGAATAAACTAGTATAGATATAGGGTTGTTTAATCTTGCCATTATCACCTTCGATTGCATAAGATGCCTCTTTGTTGACTATTTCCCTAATCATCCCAATTATCATAACCTTGAAAATAATAATTACAATCATATATATATATTTAGTCCTAGTGATAGCTATACCCAATATCATAGGCTTCAATGTTGTAATCCTTTCATCTTAACATTTGAGTGTAGATTACCCTCTGCAAGGTATATAATTATTTTAGGTCCTTACCTGATTGTACATGTATTCTTAGTTTCTATAGTTATGACCATATATGATTCCTAGTATAATGAAAGAGAGAATATATTTATAGAACATCCTAGCTTGTGCATACATGTACCCCATAAATAACCAAAATTAAATTTGAATTTTGATGGGGATATAAAAGGTAACCTAGATTGGGCTAACATAGGGTGGTATTCAAAGAAATTAAGAGTTCCCATCTCCTAAAATTATATGAGGCCCTTGGTAAGGCCTCTAATAAATTATTGGAAGTCAAGGCACTATGAAGAGGCATATTTATTGCAAAATATTTAAACTAGATGATTTTGGTGATTGAGGGAGATTGCAACCTAATCATTAAGGATTTGAAATAAATGAAATCAAGTACTATAAATTATCTTATGTCATTATTGGTTGTCCTTAATTATTCATATATAATAAAATAAGGAAACAAAGTGATTGACCATATGACCAACCTCACTATGGTTCTTAATCAATCATATAACAGTGTTATAGTGTATTTATTAATTTACCATTCATGAACTTAAATATCATGAAAATATTATAGTATGACCTTCAAAACATATAATTTAATGTTGTGATTTTTAAGCCATATCATTGTGATGTGACTCTATGAAGGAATTGGTGGAAAGTGATAAGTGGGATGGGATTTATAACTATTATCACATGGCAATTTTTTCATGGAACAAGGGTGATGATAGGGATAAAGACTTTTCTTAGTTATGCACCCCACATTTATTCAATTTTTATACTCTTAGAAGTTAAATTTAGTGGTTTGTACTCTCTTATGTTCTATTCCTCAAGTGTTGAAAGTATATACGATAATTGTTTATTGGGAAGATTTTATGATTCACTATCAAATGTTCTTATTGCTCTTTGTCTTTTTATTAAGGGGATGGAAAATTGGGATCGGTTGGGTGGTTTCATAAAAGTCCTTTACTATCCTCCACTCTCTTGTCATCTTCTTATCTTCCCTAATTATCTATAAATTATCTTTGTGATAATGGTAGGGATTAGGGTATACATTTATCACATGTATGTTATTAACCAACCCCCTAATTTTGGATTCTATTTTTCATGCTTTAGGTGTATGTAATGGTAGTGGTAGTTGCTTCATGTTTCTTTATGTTGAGTGAGGATTGTAAGTGTAGGTTGATTTAAAAACTCATAATAAATGGAGTGCCTTGGGTTATTTTTTGAATGAATGTGAGTTTACCTCATAATTAATATATGGTGTGAATTTTGACGATTTTTTACATCTTTCCACTCATGGAATTTTTTCTCAATTGTGTCCATTATTTGGTTATTTTTAATTGTAGATGTTTTTGTTGTGAGCTTGTATACTTGATAAAATCTGGTGGATTTTTCAAGTTTTTTAATGATTGGTAATGGAGTAAAATAATTATGTGTTAGGTGGTGAGGTATCCTATTATCATATAAGATGTTGAATCAATAATGGAAATACTTCCTTTGAGAATATCATCAAAGACAATTTTTTTGAAATGGTGCAAAATTACTCCATAGATGATGTGTGTTCTTCATTTATGGATTTGGTTATTGATCTTAAGATTTGGAAGTTATTTAACAAGTACATCATACTTTAAAAAACTCCTAGAATGAGTGTGGAGCATACCATGGTATTTTATAAGGCTATTGTTTTTAATGGAATTAAAGATGATTTTTGTTTGAATTTAACTTCCATGAATGTATTTTGTTCTCAACTTTTTATTGGGATGGGAGAAGGTGAATCCATATATTATGTGTTGTAAGATATTAAAAACCTAATATAGTCCAACACAAAGCTTTAAAACTTCAAAATGACATAAAATACCAAGGTGTAAACTATTATTTTTTGCACTAGAAACACTCAAGATATTTGTGATGGTGTGAAGCAGATAAGACTAGTCTTATGTTTATATTGAATTAGGTCTGGATTATTCATGATACCATTCAAAGGTCAAAATATAAATTTTAGTTTGATGAATATAAAATATATGTCATATTCTTGATGCCAAGTTACATTTGATCTTCCTACCTCATGATTATGTTAGATTTCATATGCAGGACCCAATAATCTAAACTATTACCTAAATTTATACTTGTATAACTATCACTTTAATAATATTAATATATATAACTAACAAATCAAACTAATTGCTACCTAATGTTAAATTAAATTAAATGTAAATAACACAAAATGGGGTGTCACATACACAATATGCATGCCTCAAACTATCCACACATAAATTAACTAATTTTGGATTAAAAAACCTAATTAAACCTTCTTTCATCTATCCAAAATAACTTGCCACAACTTTCCAAAAATCCATATGTACATTTGGAATTGATTAACCTTGATGTGGAAAACATGAATTTTGATTTGAGAATCTGTTTGAGGCCATTTTTTAAAATGATGATATTGAGAAACTTCATGCAACCATAAGCAAAACTAGTCCCTTAACACCAATTTTAACGGATAGTTAAGCCCAAATAGGATGATCTAATGGCTGAAAAATATTTTTTCATTTTTTCCCATTTAATAGAACTTTAAAGGTTTATTTTTTTCATAATAAGCTATGAAATTTTTAATTTCATGTTACCCTTGATATTTTATTAGATATGCAAGAGAATAAGGCTCACTTTTTGGACTCCTACAAACTTGCATGAAAAAATAATAAAAATAAAAGGTTTCCAAAATTACTAAAAATAGAAATTTTAGTTAACTATAGGATTAGTATTTTTTAAAAAACATGTTAGTTTTTAATGACAAATATATAATTGAGTTGGATTTTTGTATTAATAAAATAACCTCTGTATATATTTGAATAATAATGACTAATTATTTTTACATTTTATATTTATGACCCTTCTCTATAAGTTTTGATTCGATTTATTTCTTGATTTGTGTTTGGAATATTTGGGCATCTGACATCATCATCTAATATTAGAGGGTTCATATCTATGAATAAAAGAGAAAAAATTATCAGGGTTATTGATTATTGAAGGTGATATTGTGTTATTTTCTTTCCTATGTTTAAATTTTCCTATTGAGAAGTTTAAAACCATATTATTTTTCAAAATTTATATGGAAAGAAGAGGGGGATAAACTATGCTTAGATGAATATAAACATATAATATTTGTAAAGGAAAGTGTAATTTTTTATGGTAATTATTGTAGGATAAAGATCTAGGTAAAGAGGAGATAAAAGAGATAAATAATGAGATTAGAAATAAGATATTAGGAAGAGGAAGAAGAACAAGAGGATCCATAGTTATTTGAATAAATATTATTTAATAAATTAGAAGGAATTAATGGAGTAAAATTTAAATTTTTAGGATAAAATGGAAATTTCAAACCACAAGAGTCGATAATTTTGTTAAAGAGTATGGAGAATATTTTTGAATAGAAGAATATGGTAGAGGAGAAAAAGCTGAAATTTGCATGTGCCTAATCTATAATATGTTGTGAAATATTCTATATAAATTTAAACACTTGAAAAATTATGAATTTAGATTGAAAATGGTATTCAAACCTAGCTCACAAATTTCTCCTTGGAGGGGTTTTAGATTTTGGGTAATAACTCTCAATGTGCATATGCATTTTCAGTGAGTAATTGATATATTACCAGAAAGGTAAATGATTAGGATTGATATTTTTGTATAACTAACTCTTTGGTTAATTTACTTCAAACTAACACATGAAATGTGTAGGCTAACCCTTATGAGAAATTTGAATTTAAGAAACTAGTCTTTAAATGGCACATGGAAAAGTTCAGCATAAGTAGACAATTGTGTGGAAATAGATTTGTCTCATAGGCGTAAACCTATAAAAGGGAAAATAAGTGACATGGATATAAGATATAGTCTAATAATGATATTATCTCTTTGGGTAGAGACTAGGATGATCTTGTGTAATAGTAATGACAATTTAGAAGGGTTGAGCTCATATATGAGAGAGAGCTTAAGGAATGGAAAATAAGAGTCATGTATATGAGAATAATTGGTTTAGGTTAAGGTTTAGTCAAATTACACATTTTAAAGTGTTTAATACAAAATAGGAGTGTATAAATTTTCCCATTTTTTTTATAGTAGTGGAATTGATATAGTAAAACGATAGAAGGTGATACCTAAGGATAACCACAATGGGCATTGGTCAAAAATTTACTGTGTTTTTCCTTGTTCCATACAAACCCATAATGAAACATGTAAAACTAAGTCTTTATTTATGATTCAAATTAAAAAATTAACAACATTGAACATATTCAAAATGAAATATAAATGATTGAAAAAATTGTGTGCACACAAACCAAACTACCTTCTAAAGATAATGGAGAATTAGGTAATTATGACCCATTCAAGATGCCTAACTAATAACATGGATTAATTTTAATATGACCCAATCCTCATTTTTAATGGATAAGTTCATAGAAGTTATGATACAAAAGTTTAGTCCCACACAAATATAACAAATTTGAGTAAATGGAATCCACTAAAAGTTATAATAAACCTAAGAAATGACTAAGCAATGCCTGAGAGTCTATGTATTTTTATGAATCATCCATTATAAACATATTATATGATACAATATTAGTAATTCCTAGGTACTACTTTTGTATAATTTATTTTTGAAGTAAATTTGAGTAATACTAAATATAGAATGACATAAATTTCCATTCCATTTGCTAATGTGAGTAACTCAAATCATATAACCTATGACAATATATCATGATATCAAATTAAATGTGAACATATGCAACACTTATTCCCCAAATTTAATAATTTATTTAATCTAAGTCCTATAATATGGGTAATAATATGATAAAATATGTAGAGGATAAGAAGTTGAAATTTGCATGTACTTGAATTTCTAATATATTGTGAAATATTGTGTATCTATTTCTTGACCTTGAAAATTTTATTCAAAACAAGCTCTCATATTTCTTATTTAATGGGTTTTATATTTTGGGCAATCCCTCTTAATGTGCAAATGCATTTTCAAAGAGTTTTTGATAGATTTCCATAAAGGTAAATGATTAGGCTTTATATGTTTATATAACTAACTATTTGGGTGATTTACTTGAAACAAACACATGAAATGTGTGAAATGACCCATATGAACAATAATAGTTTTGTAAAGTAGCTACTAAATGGAAAAAGTAAAAGTCCACCATAAGTGGGAAAGTGTCTTTAAATGCACTTGGCTCAGAGGCATGGACCTATTTAGGGGACAAAAAAAGTTACCTAGATATAGGAGACATTTTGAGAATGATATTAATCTATTTGGGTATAGACTATGAGGATCACGTGTAACAATAATGACAATTTAGAAGGGTTGGGTTATATATGAGAGGAGGAATGGTGAATAAGATTCCTGAATGTGAGCATAAGTCAATCAAGTTAAGGTTTGGTAAAATTACACATTTTAAAGTGTTTAATATGAATTATGGGAATCTAAACTTTCCCCTCTTTTTTTAGTAATGGAATTTATAGAGTAAAAGGACATAAGGTGATACCCAATGATAACCACAATGGGTGTTGCTCAAGTATTTACTATGTGTTTCACCTTGATGCATGGATACCTATAATGAAAGATGTACAAAGAAGTGGTTGCTTAAATGTAATTCTAAAAAGTAACAAACTTAAACATATTTAAAATTAAATATGAAATAATTAATATAATTGTATGCATGCAAACCACATTATCTGGTAAAGACATGGGAGAATCATGTGATAATGCCCGATTGGATGCACTTAACTAAAAAAATGGATTGGAGTTTAATATGCACCAAAACTTATTTGAAATGAAGTGAATATAAGTTATGATATGCATAACTTTAGTCCCACACAAATCCACTATATTTGAGTAAATATAATGCACTAAGGCCTCCAATAAATCTAACAAATGCATAAGTTTTAGTGTAAAAAAAATGAATCATCCATTAGAAATAGTAATTGCTAAGTAAGGCCTAAGTAATGGTTAAGTAATGCATTTGTATAATTTATTTTTGAAAAAAAATTGAGTAATATAGAACAAAGAAGGACAAACTTATATTTCATCTTGTAATGTGAGTAACTTGAGTCATATAGCCTATGCCAATATATCATGATATTTATGAAAATGTGAACATATGACAAACATATGTCCAAAATTTAATAATTTATGTAATTTGAGTCCTATAATATGTGAAATAATGTGATAAAATTTGTGATATATCTCATTAAAAATATGAAATTTGTGACATATGCCATGCATATGCCCAATATATGAGTTAATATATCATAATCTAAATAAAACCTATAATATTTTATGTAAATTTATATCATTATAAAATAATTTGTGTTCTCCCCCAAAATAAATAAAAATAAAAATAAAAAACTATGAAGGATTAATATCGAAGATAAACCACTATTTATGCCTCCATTTTGAGGTGAGAAATGGATCATATGAATTACTTATCTCCAAAGATAGTAGTTAAAGGAATCATGTTTTATATATAAATATATAAGATGTGCAAAGAATATAATAATACATGGAGAGTATTTCACCATAGTTAATTATAAAGCATCTAAGTATATATTAAACATGTATCCTAAGCATATAAGTGTCATGTCAAGATATATATATCAAATATAAACCTATTGAATAATCAACATAGTAATAAATATATATAAACTAAGTATTGACTATGAATAAAAGTGCATGATATTTATCATGGCACTAAAAAAAATGAAAGTAAATGATATAGATCATGACACTAAAAATATTAGCAAATCTCAACAATCTCAACATACAATCCTATGTTTATCCACACATAATAAACATAGTCAAAGAGTCACACATAGAGGATAATAAAATGTCACACAAGGCCAAGGACCACACACAATAGATAATAAAATGTCACATAAGGCATAGGGCCACACACAATGGACAATATAATGTCACACACAAAATGAAAAATCTAATGTCATGCAGAAGATGGATAATTTACTTTCAAACACAATGGATAATATAATGTTACACATAATGTAAAATATAATACCAAAAATTTTGAGTCAAACATAATGGATAATAAACTATCACACACTAAATAGAGTCAACAAAGAACAATAATATTTATCAATAATTCATAGAACACACAAGAATAATCTACACTATTAATGTATGTCATCATCACATATAACAAAATAAAATATCCAATAAAATAGTACATGAAATAGTATGATTTTGATCAAGTCATATATAGTTAATGAAAAGTATTGTACAATGACTAGTCAAAAAATTCATCAAATGATAAAACCTATGTAAGGCAGCTAGAGACCTCATTAATAATATACCCTAGAATTAGGAAGGTATCCCCTAGGTTTAGGAATGTGTTGCATTTATGTTTCCATGCCATAGATAACCGGTATGTTCTACAACTCATTCATGTATACCATGAAACATATGCATATATAAAATTAGATATATAATTTACTATATGTGATAAATCATAAACAAATATTGTAAACAAATAATACATGTCATGCATAGGTCTTGGTTTTTAAATTTTTGAAAAATTAAGTTTTTTGTATTTTAGGAGTTTTTTAATATTAATCAATGTTAATTAGTGATCCCATCAATGGGACAATCACATGTCGGTCATGTGTTTAACATGGCTAATGTTTCTCATCATGATTGAGTAGTAACATGTGTATTTGAGTCAAATTTTGAAAAATAATATTGTAATGTGTCACATATATCATGGTCATACAAACCATATGATCTTTTGTATTTTGTGTAACTCTAACAAACATAATAATGCATGAAATTTGATACATAGTAATATAATGCACCTATGTTCATTGAGGAACATGTGGAGAACTCTATAATACTAATCAAAGACACGATGAAGTAGATAATGGCTTTTGTGAGTCCTAAATTATGTATAATGTAATGGATGCTATAATACTAGTTATCTAATATAATCCACTATCTTCCTCTGAGTTGTATGACTAGAATGAACCTTAACATGTTGTACAAATGATTGAAATGGTGGTGGGGGTGGAAGAGGTATAATTTCATACCAAACATAGTATTCATGATGGAATAATTGAAACTATTAAACCTTATTAGAATGTATATACTTCAAACATATTAGTATTGTATATGGTAATACACAAAAGTGCATATCCAATCACATCTTAACAATATGACAAAGACTCTTCTTCTATCTATAGGTGGTGACTAGGTGTCTTAAGCATTAAGTCTTGAAACCACACATTCTCCACTAGTATTAAACTTATCAAAGTGTATGTAAAATACACTTACCTCAACATTTAGGACTTAAAAATCCAATATTGATACACATTTATTGTATCTCTCATGAAAATGAGACCTATAGGTCCACAAACATATAGGTTTGTATTTTTCATGTTTTAGGCCTTGTATGGTGACTATTTTGATCTATTTGAGCCTGAGATCATTTATGTAATTCCTCATTACATGTATTATTAGTTCATGATATTCCTATTGGAATTTAAAATGAAAAACAATACCTATTAAAGCCATCTTTATAGGCAACCTCATAACACAACGAATTGGTTGAGAACAAAAATGCTATTAGAGGACTAGTATAGAGTGACCAATCATATTGAAGCTATTTTAATGATATGAGAGGATGGTGGAAAAATTTAAACATACATTATAGATTCATTTGACCCTTATAAAAATTTCAATCCTTAAGTGAAAACCTATAACATATTCTTATGAAGCTCTCTTGTTCAATCTCCAATGCCACACATGCCAAACTTGGTGGATAAAATTGTGAATATGGGCATGTATTTTAAGGTAATTAGGACACCCTCCTTTGGTAAAAGTTTTAGGTTCCAAATCTCCTTGTGTTGTACAAAATGAACATATGAAATTGGCCTTTGTGAGCTTGCCAAGGGAGAAAAAGAGGAAAGAAATCATATTTTGCACTTATGAGACCTATACCTACACTCGAAGCATGGATTTGAATTGTACAATATAAATAGATACTTTTAAGATGTTTTCACTTGAATATAGATCCCCCAAGTTTGTACAAGTGCCTTAAACTACCCTTTTTGGAGATTAAACCTATAAAACTAATATGATATAACATTATTTACATATATGTTTTTTATATAAATACTTAAATAACTCTAACAAGTGTGTTTATATGGACATTTCACCTTTATATTTTTGACATGTGTTGAAGTTAGTTATATGCACTTTCCCTTAAACTTCACTCACCTTAAAGTTTGGAAATCAACCTTAACTTTTCTATACAAGCATAAAATATTCATGCAAGGTGATTAAGGGGTAATATGACTTAAAGAGAAACTTATGAATCTATGAAACCTTTTGGAAACACCTTTTCATACCATGGTGAAGACTAGACTAGTATAAGAAAAAGACAAACCATTACCTTAATTTTATCAAATTAACCTTAAAATATGATAATAAGACTTCAACAAGACCATTATAGGACCTAAAAAATCATGAAATGGGATATAAACAAGGTTATAAGAAATGAAACTCCAAGTTTCAAATGATAGGGGTAGACCTTTTGACTTAGGGGTCAAAAATGATCAACAGTGTATATTCAATCAAGTAGAGGAATAATATTATTGGTGCATCACCTCATTTAGGATTTATAATAACACTCTTTTCAATTTTCTCACTAATTTATTTCAATAATAGTTTTGGTGAATCATCAAGGGAGTTAGCCCAAATCTAGAGGTTAAATCCACTTAGACCTAGGATTATTCCCATTGTATAGCTTAAATGAGAGGACTTGAAACACCCTCTCAAGGGTGTTAATTTAGATTGTAAAAATAATGTCAAGACATAATAAATTATTGAAAACATATTTATATATGCTAATGGATGTCATATTTATTGAGTCCATGTTGTAGCTGTTGATTAATCGATGTCATATATGTACTACTATAAAAAAATATAATGAGAGAAAATGTAATGATAAAAATGCTTGTGCAAAAGTTTAAAAAAGATGGAAAAGGGGATATTTGTAATAATTGAGATATGTTGTAAATGTAAATAGGTAGAACCTAAGCCATCCAATTACATGATGCAACCAGAAAAAATTTAAATTGACTATTTATGATATGCAACCAACCAATTTTGATTATCAACCGATTGTATGATGCAAATGACCAATTATTGATATGGACTGGTTGTATAATGCACAAAATTAGTCATTGATGTTGATTGGTTACATGATGCAACTGATCAATAAACATGAACACTAGGATGCATGATGTGATTAGCCAAATATCAAAACTGATTGATTGCATAATATAATCGGTCAGTTATACAAAAAACACAAAAAACTTAATTTCCATGTGTAGTTCACCTATCCTCCCATTGGACTCGCCAACACACCTAAACATTCATCATGATTATTAGACACACACACACACACACACACACACACACACACACACACACACACACACACACACACACACACACACACACACACACACACACACACACACACACACACACACACATATTTACCAACAAAATCCAAGGATATTTCTCATAAGATATCTAAAAATTTACCCTGAGTCAACTCATAATATAAAATTGGTAAGGTTAGATGATAAAATCAAGTCCAATTTTAAAAATTATCAAGATTGAGTGATTTTATCACCTTAATCATACCAAAAGTGAATCAACTAGTGCAATATATTGGCTCAATATAGTCTATAAAAGTACATCCTAGTCAATGATGATAGTACTTGAAAGTGTTTTGAAATATGAAACTAATTTATATTTTTAAATGTTATGTGCACATCACATATCATATGAACCTTATATATATCTCATAATGAAACCATGTATAATAATGGTATTGATGTATATAATTATGCCATAACCGTGAATCCAAATTATATAGCTGAGTGCTTTAGCCAATTCATAAATTTAGTAAGTGTTGATAAAATGCTTCCAAAGCATGCCCCCATTATATATGGTGAAATTTAAAAATTGGAATAAGTACCAATGTGGAGGACATGTTTCCAAAACATGCACCACTAAATATGGGTGTGTTGAATATTGAATAAGTGTGGAGAACATGCTTCCAAAGCATACCACCACTAAATCTGAAGTAATGAATGTCTGGAAGCCATGCCGATATTACATGGCCCCACTAAATTTAAAAAATATGAATGTTTAGAATCCATGTCTATATGACATTCTTAGACTTAATCTAAAAACTGATATAAGTACCAAATATTGAATAAGTATGGAGAATATACTTCCAAAGCATGCCCTCACTAAATATAAAATTATGAATGTGTGGAAGCCATGCCTATATGACTTGCCCTCATTGAATCAAAAATTGTTTCAAAATTGAGTAACATGCCTTTATGACATGCCAGCACTAATATTCCCACACTTTGGGGTGAGGGAAGAATAGAAAATGGTAGTTACATCACCTCAAAAGCATAAAATAATTGCATAATCTATGATTATAACCATGAAGAATATATAATAACATGTCTTGGTAAATATATCATCAAATAACATATAATAATTTGATCACATGAAGGCCTAATATTCATGATAAATATCATGGAAAGGTTTAGATAGTAATAGTAAAATTTCAACAAGTAAATCAAGCGCACACACAAAAGTGCATTTAAAATCAAGTCAAAAGGTAGTGGTCCAAGAAGACCATAAATAAGGGGAATGTTTAAATGCTAAAAAATCAAAGGGACATGACTTATTCAAATGTATAAAAAATAAAAGATGACATATTCAAATATTTATACAAAAAATAAAGACATGTTTAAATTTCAACTAAAGCATACATAGGCACGGGGGTAGAAAACAAAGAAGCATATTCAAATACTCAAACAACCAAGATAATAACAAGGGAAGACACTTAAAGAATTGATTAAAGGAAATCATAATCAACTAGCATAAACATGTCATAGTATCTTATGGATTAAATGTGTTAGAAAAAAATGTTAAGTGCATAGCATATCGATTAATCTATGTAAGATATAATCATGGATAAAGGAATGTGCAAGTATTAATATGATCTTAAAACAAGATAATGTAGAGTGATGATGGAATTATATAACCTATAATTATTGTTATCATGTAAGTGGATGACCCCAATGTTCCGAACATATAAAATAGGAATAGATCATATATCTTTGTATGCTTGTATCACACTCAAGTAAAAGCATGATATACATGTTTATGTAGGAGTAAATGATATGACATCCATTAACATGGAACTAACACATAGATTCTAAGGAGCCAATATAATGTGTTTTATGCTAAAAATGTATTTGAAGTTTTAAATGCTCTTTTTTTTTTTTGTATTTTTGGAATGTGAAAGGAAAATGATATCCTATTATCCCATCCAAAGTATGATCATAGATATCTCCCCATTTTGAACCTGGTTTGATAATTTGGTTACATTGCTAAGGAACATGTATAGGTGCAATATATGTCACTATAGTGTTTGTGATGCTTTATGTATGTAAAATAGGATTATGTGATCTTGAATAAATAGTAGGATTAATAGGAGTAGGGGTTTTTGTAACCCATAGTTTAGTGCTCTATGGTTTATTTTCAATAATAGTAATATGAATATGTGTAGGTGCTCCAGACATCTGAACATGGTGCATAGTAGATGAGGATTCTATGCAATCCATTGTATATTTGTGTATAATTGTATCTGAAGTATTGGTTGCCTATGAAAGGGGATTCATATTGATTACTCTTTTGTGGTGAATTAACCTTAGTCATATTGATAGTTAACTATCTAGGTATACGTTCATCTTGTTCAATAGGATACCTATATGGGATTCTAGAAATTGTAATTCCCTGATTGGCATGAATGTATTTAACACATTGATGTACTGTAAAAGGTATTTCTTAAAGTGTATGGATCTAAGGTCTTCCAAATAATATATCAAATATTCTCATGAAAGGTATAACTAAAAAGGTAGTAACCAAATGTGCAGGACAAACCTATAAAGGCAGTTCAAACTCACCAAAAACATTTTGGGAGGTCCCATTGAATGCTCCAAATGATCTAATGGAAGGAATAAACTCACAATGAATATAAACCATGTGTGAAATCAATGTCATGGTGAAAACACTATCACTTTCATAATATTCAATCATAACACTATGTATAGAGTTTTTATCAACATATGCTTGAATTAATAAAGAATGAAGATCATAGTCATAATCATTAATCTCACTATCATCAAAATTAATATAAAGTATTTGAACCATAATATGTGTGTAAGTATCAATAATCCCATATAATGGGTTCCTATAATGCAATGTAGGAGGATGTGCCTTATATTCCATTTGCACTTTTGGTTCCTTCTTAGAATGGTTTTGTAGAGGATTGCTAAATATTTTCCTTTTTTGTTGATCACCATATTATGAACTTGATTCTTTGGGAAGATCATCAAAATTAATATTTTGGTCAGCAATAAGGTTTTAGATCTTATGCTTTAAACTATAACATTTGTTCTTAAAATTGCTTGATCCTTGATGATAATCAAAATAAGCATTCACATCATATCCTTTGGGTATAGGTCTATTCATATCAACATTTATAGGATGAGGGAGAGATATAAGCTTATACTCTATTAAATGGGGGAGTAATGAGGTGGGAGACTCAGGTAAACATGAAAATTGTATTTTTAGTGTATTAGATATGACAAACTGATTAGGTTGCTATGAAATTATGTTAACCATGGTGGTTGTTCCCTTTTTAGGTTCAAGTGTTTCTACCTTATAACTTGGTTTAATTGTAAATTTAGCATTAGAAGTAGATGCATCTAGTTTTCTTACAACATACTTGAGCTTATTTAATGAAATAAGCTTTATTTCATGATCCTGTACAACATGGCATAAGTCATCAAAAGATTTAAACTTATTGAAAATAATAGACTCATGTAAAGGATCAAACAAAATTTACTTGAATATGTATTTCAACTCTTTACCTACCCTAGGATAGGTCATTTTAGCTATCATTATCTTCTACCTCAAAACATATTCATTGAGAGGTTCATTTGTTCCATGTTTGATTTTGGCAATTTGAGCATAGGGAAAATTTTCAAAAATATTAATTAAAAAGTGTTTTAAAATTTGATCTGCAAGAGATTTGAATGCTTTCATGGATTAGAGAGGTAAATCATAGAACCATCTCAAATCATAGTCTTTGAGGCTTCTTATGAATAATTTGATCAAAATTTAATCATTAGAGGCATAGTCAAGGCATGTTGCATATAAGGTTCAAATATTTTGTTTAGGATCACCCTTTCCATCATAAAATGTGAACTTAGTTGAAGCAAAACCAATTGGCAAAGGGAAAAAAGATATCTCAATTTTAACATGGTTATGTAACACATCTTAAAAATCATTAGCATGAGGAGACTTAAATTATTTTGTATAATGCTTGTGACCTTGTCCTCCAAGGTCTTAATAACTTGAAGGAGTGTTTGAATAGTGGACCTATTGGGATTTGGATTATCAAGTTGAGTACTCACCAAAGGGGATGCGAACATGGTTTGACTAGTAATAGGAATTGAAACTTGTATTTAAGTTGAAATAATTGGTAATTTTATGGTATATGTAGCAATAGTGTTTTAATTTTTAGGAAAAAAAGGTTTAAACACATAACTTGTGACCCCAAAGTACTAAGTGGTAATGTGTTAAAGGGGAGAGATGTTTGAACTATACCTTTTGATTTTCTTTCCAATATAGTTTTGAGTAACTCGTCAATATCTTAAAGGTTTTGATGAATATGCTCACAAAATAATGTAATTTCTTATCTTGCTCATGATCTATTTGATCATGTTCATTGGTTTCATTAGACTCATATTTTTTATTATCAAAATCTTCTTCTTTTATAACCTCATTAGTATGCTTTTCTTTTTCAACATTGGTATCATCATGATCTATAGGATTAGGCCCCTCATGGTTTGAGACATATCAGATGGTGGGAAGGTAAGCTCAATGTGTTCCATAGGCATACCTCCTAATCTAGGGATATGCCTAGGTTGCATTTAAAAAAATATAAGTAGAAAATGAAAGACTAGATAAATATGAAACCCTAGATGATTGAAAATGTTAGGAATATAAAATGTTTGCATTCATACAAATCAAATTCACTAAATGTTTAACCCTAAATTATATCTAGATTGGAGTTATCTAGGGTTAAATGGGTAGATATAGCCTAGGTCACAAGGATGATAAACTATTTCTAAAGTAGGTCAATTAGATACTAAACTTAGATAAACATATATTGAATTTATTATACTAAGATAGGATGAAAGTAGTAAGTACAACTATGTTAAATATGGAAATGACAAAGAAGTAATGTACTTAGTTGGTTCTAATGTTGGCGTAATTTTAGATATAGAATAGGTATGAAGTAGAGTGGAAGATGATTATAGAATAGTTGTTAGATTTTAGGTTGGGTGTTTTTAGAGATTCAGATACTAGCATTATCATTGGATGGTTACATTGATTCTAATGCCTAAGTTTAATGCAAGTTTCCTATAAAGAATACTTACTAAAAAAATGCAACCATGTATATTCTTCTAGGTTTATCTTTTCCTTTTCTCTAGTGCATTCAAATTTAGGTCATGGACTATCACTCCTCATGAAATTGTAAAATACTAGTTGTTCATATCCATGGTGACCTTGGGGGGAAATGGGTTAGTGGGAACATAGTGTCAAACTAACCTTAAAGACCCTTCTATAAATGAGCATTGGTTACATAGACAATAATTTGAATAGGGCCTTAAACTAATTTATATCTCCCCTATATGTTGGATTATGTGTGAACCGTGCATTATATTCAAATTATTATAGTGACCTAGCTTTTAACTTGGAAAATATATCTCTTGTACCACTCATTTAGTACTTCAGACTTGTGTATGTGTTGTCCCTATGAATGATATTAAAATAGGATAAAATAGGGAAGCTTTGATTTATCAAGTTCTTGATTGAATGCTTTGATAAATTGCCTTAGGTATTTTATAGGTGAGGAATGAATGAGGGATGATATTGTATTTATATCAACCCCTTTTGATAAATAAATGTCATTAAAACAATTAGTCTGACCATTAGGCTACATTTCATTCGAAAATTAGATGACTTGTTTTAGGTAAGATCAGAGTCAAACACAACAAAAAATTAATTCATATTTAATTCATGGTGATATTAAACTATAAAATAATATTATTCACTCTCCCTATTTATTCATATGAGATATTATATTTATATAGTAAAACTCTTTCCTATAATTGGGGAGATCATATCTCCACGGTAATCTCTCACATCCTTATTATAACTCAAACTAATAATCATCTGACTAACCAAACACTATATATGAATATATTATTACCAACAATATATTCGAGTAATTAATAACCTATATAAAATTAACCCCATAATATATCACAAACCTATTAAGTTATTAATGTTTATATAATAGTAATTATGTTATTAGATACTAATAATGTGAACATATCTCAACATTCATCCCCTTGTGAACATTAGTAATCCTATTTACACCCCATTATTGTGATCATGGGGAAAGAAATCTCCCATATCTACACCTGTACTCATGATTTGGTGATTTTAATAAGATAATCACAAAACTTACATGATGGTTTTACAAATGGTTGACCAATAACCAAAAATAATGGTTTCACAAGTGGCTTACCATAAACCACATCATGATGTGTAGCATAGTTTCTAGCTTTCATCACTGTCACATTTTAGAGAAGTTACATAGGAATATTTAGTTCAATTATGACAAATGTGAATAGGCATACAACATTTTTTCTTATTTAAAACCACACCATGTTGAAAATAACACACAACTAAAAATACATAGCTGAAAAGAAAATATGCCACTAAATTAGAAAGTGGCCCCATCCCATCTTTAGTGGCTAATGAGAGGCTATGAAACCTCCAACCTCTATTTATTTCATCCTATAGTATAATAATCTCTTTATTTAAGAATTATAAAACTTATTGACAACCTTGGTACCTTTAGAAACAACATGTCTAGCAAGCTTTCATGGAAAATCATGACGTACAACTATCTAGATTTCCCTGGATGTAATAGTTGGCTTCTTATTATGATGAGCAAACATGGATGCCTCTTGCGATTATTTCTCAAAGATATTGTTAATGAAATAATTCATTATACACATATTTTTTTTATAAATATCAACATTTGGGTGCAATTACTTCAATACCTTAAATATGTAGATCTTGTAGTTTTCTTCATTTTGCTTCACCTTCTTCTTTTTGTTTTCGCTTTTACTCATTTCATCCATTATGACCTTAGATTAAAATAAGACACTAGTTTGTACTAATAATACATTTGTACAAATAATTTGATAAAATTTTACCTATTAATCACCTAAACAAGACCATAACATTCACCTAAATAGGATTTAATGACAAGACTCATAAACAACTTTAACAAATATGCTGGAAAAAATCTATAGAATTCTATTGATGCAAAAGTGATTAATAATAATAGACCTATTTAGGGTACTTAAATATAATTTTGACAATGACATTATTTAATTTCATATGATCTGACTATATAAAAAAACAAAATAAAATATTTATAACCTAAAAAAAATTGGTAATACTTATATTGACATGTAATGAACTATTAAAAATAAAACTCTGCGACTCACATAACTGACTACTAGACATAAGTTGAACATTGACCATATAAAAAATGTTTGAAGTGGAAAACTTAGTGAATACTATGGCATGACATGATGTATGGAGAAATGAACACAACATGGTGGTGGATATGGTGATAAAAGTTGAATCTATGTGATTTGCAATGAAACTTTAGGTATTTAAGATCAATTACTGCATATAATAACAATGTAGTAGGATGGAAAACCTATGAAAACCTATATATGCATAATTATTGAGTGCTTATGTTGTGCATAAAAATATAAAATATTTTCCTCTTTTGACATGACACACAATAGATGTCTTACCAGATATACTACATAATTGTAAGGACTATGCATGGATCCAAGTGGTCAAAAAAAGCTTGGAGGGGTCACAACTTTTCCAAACAATTCATAATGGTGGATTAGAACAAGTGCACTATGACATCCATATTAGTATTATAGAAATATTTTTGCCACTCAAAACTCACAAAAATATGATGAAGTAGGTGTAACCATCCAATGGGCCAAAAAAATGAATACTCAAGGATATGTAGTTGTACATTATTCTAAAGGTTGTAGAGAACCACACAAGACTTTATGATGTGGTTACTCCCTAACACAAAGCATAGCATAACTAAAAATAAATAATACTACACCAACATGTATAGATCTTCACAAGTAGGATGCCCATGCTCTAGTACTAGATCTTGGGAAAGATCATAGTCAAACACGACAAAAACTAAATTCATATTAAACTCATCATGAATACACAGAGATATTAAACTATAAAATAATATTATTCACTCTCCCTATTTATTCATATGAGATATTATGTTTATATAGAAAAACTCTTTCTTATAATTGGGGAGATCATATCTCTACCATAATCTCTCACATCCCTGTTATAACTCAAACTAAAAATTACCTAACTAACCAAACACTATATACGAATATATTGTTACCCACAATATATTCAAGTAACTAACAACCTATATAAAATTAACCCCTTAATATATCACAAAAATAATAATTTATTATTATTTATATAAAAATAATTACATTATTACATATTAATAATGTGAACATAAAACAACAACTTTTGGTGATTGGACACTTTCATCGGATTAGAACACCTTCATCAATGTAGGTTTCTATCCTAGATGTTAGTGTTTAGGGAACATGAAATGATCTAGGAGGATCTAAATTTTGATCCAAAAATGAAGTCCTTAAATTGAAACTTTATCATTACCATGGAAAAGGGCTTGTCAAGAACTTTTTGACACATTTTGTGGTTTGAAAAATAGATCCCGTATCCATGAGTTATGGCACCTGAAAGATCATTTTGGGCAAGTAAAAGAAATTGTCTTTTGGATGTTGACAAGTGGCAAAGGTCAACAATAAATGAATGTCAATAAGTGTTAAATGGAGATTAGACCACGTGGTGGGTCCTTAAGCCACCACATGTCTTATCACCATTTGTTATGATCCAATTTTATATATTATAATTAATTATCATACCACGTCACAACTTACCAAATGTTCATGCCACATCAAATAACTCACGGTTCTCATACACCCCACATCCCATGCCACAAACATCCACATATTTTCCCATGGTCCCCACACACTCTACATACTCCACCAGATTTTCCATGCAATATGTGGTAATGCCAACTAATTGGCATTATAGACCAAAAATTATTTGGTATATTAATATCCTTTGAACCTCCCACCCTCCCAATGTGAGATAAAGGATTTACATGACCATCGAATGCATTGGAGCATGTTTCAAACCCAAAACCTATCAAGTAAAAGGATAAGGAACCCATCAATGCACCACGAAGCTCAAATAGTATATAAAGAGATTGAAGTGATATTTAAAGCCAAATTTTGGTTGTGGAGATTAATTCCAAGGCATGTAAAGAGTGTGGAGAGAAATGGAGATAGTATTTGTGACTCAAATGAAGTAATATTATTTTGAGAGGATCTCTACGATAGAATTAAATGTTGTAAGATAATTTTTGATGACTTATTATTATTGTAAAGTGATTTTTTCTACAATTAATAAGGAATGATCCCCCATTAGAGTGGATCTGGAGATGTAAGTTTTATAGCCAAACTCCCTTATCAAATCATGTGGTATTTTCTATCAAATTGGTCTCTTATTTTATTACACTCTTAAATTTTGTGTATTTTGGATATTTTTAAATTGATTTTAAAATTTTTAATCATTTCAAATGTTGATTTTAAGTAAATTATTATATTAAGGTTTCAATCCATTGCATGTGTGTTTTATGCTTCTATGATTATAGATCAAATTTTTGGTATCAGAGCAGAATTCATATTTAACTGTGTAGATTGCTAGTGTATATTGACAAGGTCAAGATCTATGTGGGGTGAAGGAGAATTAGTAGAATATGATCCAGAGATTGGATCAAGATTTACTACATAAATGGGAGATGACTTTGAGTCTAAATGAGCTTTCCAATAATCCTTCTTGGAAATAAAGGACATGGTTGAGGAACTTTACTTGGAAAGATGAATTAAGATGGAGCATGATGGAGGTAATAAATGTTTTGAGAAACCTTCCTCCTCTTCGAGTGACAATAAAGATAAAAAAGTTTTTGAATCCCTTCCTTCACTAAAAATAGATATTAAGTTTGAATTTCCAATGTTTAATGATGAGCTTAATGTAGAAAAGTTGGATAACTAGATAAAAATTTTGAAGTATATTGCAGGGTCTAAAAGATTGTAGATGATGAGGCTAAAATTTACTTGGATACTCTTCAAATGGGAGGCACAAATCTCATCTGGTGGGAGAGTAAGTTGAAGGAAAATGAGATTAACATAGGTAACTCTATTTCCACTTGGAATGAATTTGTTGATGTAGTTAGAAAGTAATTTTATCTTTTAGACTATATGCAGCAAGCCATGAAGGATTGGCAATCTTTCAGACAAACTAAAGGCCAAACTATTTAAGATTATACATAGGAATTTAAGAAAAAGGCTTTACTTTTGAATATTCCTCATTATAAATAGGAAACACTTCTTAAGTATATAGGTGGGTTGAATGGTTACTTGAAACACATGATTTTGGTTGTTAATACCACTAGTTTAGATGAAGCATGTGTTAAAGCAATTCATTTAGAGGCTAGAGGAAAATAGACAAAAACATATTTTCTAAAAGTTAACAGTAAGCAATCTGAAGTAAAGCATTCTAAAGGGCAAAGTTCTGGAAAGAGTAAACAAAAAGCCACTGTTACTATTCATAAATAAGAGGGTAAGACATTTTTCAATCATTACAAGAAAAATCATGATAAGTCTAAGGGTTGGAAATTACATCCCAAGTTAAGTCCTTTTAACAGGTTTAAGAAGAAAGATAAGAAAGCTAATATGGTAGTTTAGGATCTAGGTTCATATTTTAGGGATGAAACTAAGATCATAACTATGAATATGCAGAATTGTTCTTCTCTTTATAGCACTAGGTCATATAATGTTGCTTCCTCTTCAAAACAAAAACCTATGCATGATGATAAGAAAATAAATGAGTTGTTCCATATTAGGGTTTTTGCAAAACATACTAAGATTGACACTCTATTTGATAGTGGATCACAAGCAAATTTTATTTTTGAAGAGATTGTTAAAACATTAGGCCTATAAACAACTCCCCATCTAAAACCCTATCCACTTGGTTGGGTGTGTGATGATACAAAACTGGAAGTAGTCAAAACTTGTAGAATGAAATTTGTCATCACATCCAAATTCATGGATGAATTTGATCTAGATGTAGTCCCTCTAGACATATACAAGATTGTTTTAGGAAGTCCTTATCTTTATGATAGAAAAGCAATCTTTTATAGGGAAGAGAATAAGTGCTTTCTTGATAAGGATGGCATTAAATATATAGTTAGAACACATCATGTTAAGACAAGTCTTTCTTTGGTTACATCAGGGGGAATGAAAATACTAGTCAATTCAAGCAAGAATTTTTGTCTCATGTTGATTAAGTCTAAGGAAAAAGAATATTCCCAGGCTATGGAAAATTGTGATCCTAAACATAAGAAAGAATTGGTTGAAATCATTTCTAGTCATGATGACATGCTTCAAGATCCCAAAGAGTTACCCCCTAAAAGGGGAGTTCAACATCAAATTTAGTTATTACATGATTCTTCTCTCCTTAACATTGGCATGTAAAGGTTATCAATGGTGGAAAATGAGGAAATCAAGAAGTAGGTAATGGAACTTTTGGAAAAAGGTGTTATTTATCCTAGTACATCTCCTATTGGTTACCCTATCATTCTGGTGCCAAATAAAGATGGCACATGGTGAATGTGTGTTGATTTTTGTGCTTCGAACAAAATTACTATTAAGAATCATTACCCTCTTCTTTGTATTGATGATTTGCTAGATCAGTTAAGAAATGCTATCTATTTCACTAAGTTAGACTTGAAAAGTGGTTATCATCAAGTTAGGATTAATGATGGTGATATTTGGAAAACTAATTTTAAGACAAAACAAGGATTGTTTGAGTGGCTTGTCATGTCTTTTAGGTTATGCAATGCATCGGCTACATTCATGTGATTGATGAATGATGTTTTCAAGCCATTCCTTGATGAATTTGTTATAGTCTACTTAGATGATATTTTGAACTTTAGACAGTCTTGGGAAGATCATGTGATTCATATTAAGAAAGTCATGGATGCATTAAGAAGGGAGAAACTTTATTTGAAATTGTTAAATGTGAATTTGGTAAGACCTCTTTGGTTTATTGGGTTATATTGTAGGACATGATAAATTGATCCTACAAATGTAGAGGTTATTATTAAATGGCCTAAACCTGATAATGTAACTGAAGTTAGAAGTTTTCTTGGTGTAGTACAATATTGGAGGAAATTCATTGCTAATTTCTCACTTATTGCATCACCCTTGCATTCTTTGACTACAAAAAAATATGTTTTTTAGTGGGGAGGTAAACAACAAAAAGCCTTCAGTATTTTGATGAAAAAGATTAGTACTACTCCTATTTTGGCACTTCTTGATTTTTAGTAGCCATTTGAGATCAAGATAGATGCAAGTGATTATGCTATGGGAGCTATTCTGATTCAGGGAAAGAAGCTAGTATGCTATCATTCTGAGACCTTCATAGGTGCGGTAGGAAACTATCTAAATTATGATAAGGAATTGTATGCATTGGTTTAGAGTGTTAAGAAATGGAAACATTACTTGATGGGTAAGAAGATAGTGATATATACAGATCATCAACCCCTCTAGTATCTCCTATCATAGGCCAAGCTACAACAACCTAGGCCATTTTGTTGGATGGTTTTTCTATAATAGTTTCATCTTATGATTAGGTATAAGAATGGTATTTAGAATAAAGTTGATGACATGCTTTCTATGCCTCCTATGGTAGTTGCATCTATTATTTTATAGCATAGTTATTTGACTCATGAAATTTATTAAGAATAGTATGTTGAGGATGTTGACTTTAAAGAAGTGTATAAAGACTTGATGAGCAGTAAATAGGTAGAAGAATTATACTATCATGTGCATAGTGGAATTTTATATCATTAGGGTAAACTTTGCATTCCTCAAAATGAAAGGGTACACTTGATTAGGGAAGCACATACTTCTCTCATTTTTGGTCATTTTGGAATTGGTAAAATGGTTGCACATTTGAGAATGTATTGTTATTGGCCTTGTATGTAGGAAATGTTGCCAAATATATCAAGGGATGTGCTTTTTTATGCCACAAGCAAACCTAGTAACATGAAACTAGGACGTTAAACACCCTTACTTGTTCCTACTCATCCCTAGGACAGTATTTCCATGGATTTTATAGAGGGTTTGCCTATGTCACAGAGAAAACTTGATTACTTGCATGTGGTAGTGGATAGATTTAGAAAGATGTGTGTTTTGATTCCTTACACTAAGTATATTATAGGGGAAGGTATGGCACACTTATTCTTTCAGCATGTATGGGTTTATTTTGGTTTGCCCTCTTCTATTATTTCTAATCAAGATTCTCAATTTCTTGGGGAATTTTGGTCACCACTATGGTAATTGATGGACACTAAGTTGAATAAGAGCACTATATTTCATCCACAGACTGATGGGCAAATAGGGTTTGTAAACTACACAGTGGTAGATTTACTTAGGGGTTATTACAGTAAACATCCCAAGCTATGGGATGAAAATTTATGCTATATAAAACATGCTTACAATGGTGTACTTCATTCTTATACTATGAAATATCCTTTTGAATTTTGTTATGGATATTTGCCTAAGTCTCCTTTAGATCTTTGTTATGGATAGGATTCAGCTACTGATGAATGTAAAGATGTTGTTAAAGCCAAGAAGTTCATTAAAAAGATACAATAGGTACATTAAACTATCTGAGATCAGTTGGAGAAAAGTCAAGCAAAGTACAAAGCAAGATATGACAAACATCATGTTGATCACCAGTTTGTTGTAAGTGATTTGGTATGGCTTCACATCAATAAGGAAAGACTGATAGGTGAAGGTAAAAATTTGAAACCAATCTGGTATGGTCCTTTTTGGATTACAGAAAAGATTGGTAAAAATGCTTTTCAACTGGATTTGCCATCTTACATGTATATTTATTTAGTTGTGAATGTGGAAAATATAAATTGTATGACCCACCGATGATGGTAGATCATGATTAGAGTGTATCCATTCCTTTTTATTATTATTTTGCTCTCGAGTATCTAACAAAATTGTAGGAAGATATAATACTTGACAAGAAGGTTTAGACTTTGTTAAGGGGAAATGTTGAATATCTTCATGTTGGTCTCAAAGGGATGTACCTAAACAAGGTCAAATGGATTGAAGATGGAAGAGTGAGGGAGAAATACCCTCACATCTTTACCAATTAATCAACTTTTGGAGGTCCAAAAGATCTTAGTGAGGGGGATTGATCCAAGATGATCTAAATTTTGCTCCAAAAATGAAGTCTTCAAATTATAGTTTATTGTTACCATGGAGAAGGGCTCATCAAGATATTTCTAATGCATTTTATGGTTTGAAAAATAGAACCCATATGAATGAGTTATGGCACCTGGAAGATCATTTTAGGTAAGTAAAAAAAATGGGTTTTGGATGTCAACAAGTGGCGAGAGGTCAACAATTGATGAATGTCAACAAGCAATGAATGGATATTAGACCATGTGGTGGGTCCTAAATCCACCACATGGATTTATACCATTTTTTATGATCCAATTTTATATATTTTAATTAATTATCATGCCACATCACAACTTACCGAATGTTCATGCCACATCAAACAACTCACAGTTCCCATACACCCCACATGCCATGCCACAAACAACCATGTATTTTCCCATGGCCCCCAAAAATTCTACATAATCCACCATATTTCCCATAAAATACATGGTAATGCCAACTACTTGGCATTATAGACCACAAATTCTATGGTATATTAATATCTTTTGAACCTCCCACCTTCCCAATGTGGGATAAAGGATTTACATGACCACTGAATGTGTTGGAGTAGGTTTCAAACCCAAAACCTATCAATTAAAAGGAAAATGAACCCATCGATGAACCATGGAGATCAAATAGTATATGAATATATTGAAGTGATATTTGAAGCCAACTTTTGGTCTTGGAGATTAATTCTAAGGCATGTAAAGAGTGTGAAGAAAAATGGAGATAGTATTTGTGACTTGAATGAAATAATATTATTTTGAGATAATCTTTGAGATATAATTAAAGGTTGTAAGATGATTTTTGAAGACTTATTATTATTATTATAAATTGAGTTTTACTATAATTAATAAGGAATGATCCCCCATTGGAGTGGATCTGGAGACGTAGGCTTTATAGCCAAACTCCATTATCAAATCATGTGTTATTTTATGTTGAATTGGTCTCTTATTTAATTACACTCTTAAATTTTGTCTATTTTAGATATTTAAAAACCAATTTTAAATTCCATAATCATTTAAAATGTCAATTTTAACTAAATCATTATATTAAATTTTTGATCCATTGTAAGTGTGTTTTATGCTGCTACGATTATGAATCATGAAATTAGGCATAGAATTAGAACTTATAGAGATGGAAGATAAGTAGGTTTTAAGCATTCTGGTCAAAATAGAATGTCTACGTCATCAACATAAGACTAGTCAAACTAATAGATATGCCAAGTGGCACAACATAGAGTAGATGTGAGACTTCAAAAAGTAGATAAGGTCCAAAAATAAGAGAAATAATTAAGGTATAAGTATTCCAAGTTTACAATACTAAGTTGATATATAATGCATAAAATAGTGTCTACATATGACTAGATTTGGGGGGGGGGGTTCAATTTCCACTAAGTATGACCCCTATATAACTAGCTAAGTGATTAGTTAAATGTGTTACTCAATTAGGGAAAATTGAGACCCAAATCACATTAGGTTGTCCCAATTAGGCTTAAGGGCCTCAATTTTCCCTTTGCATTCCCCCACATAACTAATCAAGTGATTAATTGAATGGGGCATTCTATCAGGGAGCATATTGGGAAACAAATCACATTAGGTTATCTTAATTAGGTTAAGGGGGTTTAATTTTTACTAATTTAGTCCCCCATATAACTAGTAAATTGATTGGTTGAATAAGAATCTCTATTAGAAAAAATAAAAATAAAAATCACATTAAATTATCATAATTAATATAGGAGTCTCAATTTTCCCTAATTCAATATCCATTAAATCAATCAAGTAATTGGTTCAATATGAAACTCAATTACAGAAAATTAATACCCAAATAACATTAGTTTATTGTAAATAGGTGTAGGGGGATGATTTTATCTAACTTAGTTCCCCACTCAAATAATCAAGTGATTTGTTGAATCGGGTACTCTATTAGAGTAAATTGATCTCAAAATCACATTAGGTCACAATAATTTGGTTTAAGGGGTTCAATCTTATCTAATTTAGTTGTACATGAAACACATATAGTAATTATTTTAATGAAACACTAAATTAGGGAAAGTTCTAGACCAAATCACATTATAGTTTCATAGTTAAGTTTAGGGGGATTGACTTACCTTGATTATGAACCACATGCAACCACATGCATGAATGTTAAATTAGGTAGTGAATTATGATAAAAATCCCCAAAACACATTACATTTTCACACTTAGGTCTAGGGGTTTATTTTTCAAAAATTTAGTCACCCATCCAAATAATTATGTTATTGATTGAAAGGGTGGATCAATTAGATCAAATTGAGTCACAAATTAAATTAAATTAAATTATTAAGATTAGGTTTAGGGGGATTGAGTTTACCTAATTTATTCCCCCATATAACCAATCTAGTATTGGTTGAATAGGGAACTAAATTAGGTAATGTTAATCCCCAATTTACATTAAGTTGTAATTATATTTAGGGTGCTCAATTTTCCATAATTATATTCCTAATGAAACTAGTCAAGTGATTGTTAAATTTGGAACTAAATTAGTAAATATTAATCCCCAAATCACATTAGGTTATTTAAATTATGTTTAAGGGTATTTATTTTCCTATATTTAGTCCCCCATCTAACCTATAGAGTGATTGGCTTAAAGGGGGATCAATTAGAAAAATATGAGCCCCAAAATCACATTAGATTGTCAAATTTAGGTTTAGGGGGATAAAGTTTCCATGATTACATCACCCATAAAATTAATCAATAAATTGGTTCCATGGGTCACTCGCTTATGGAAAATAGAGCTTTTAATCACATTAATTTATTATAATTAGGTTTAAGGTCCTCGATAATAACTATTTAGTCCCCCCATCTAACCAATCATGTGATTAGTTAAATGGGGCTCTTAAATAAGGTAAATCGAGTCAAAATTCACAATAGATTGTTGAAATTAGGTTTAATGGGCTTGATTTCTTCTAATTACCTCCCCATGCAAGAAATCATTTCATGATTGATTGACACAATCAATTAATAAAATTATATTCCTAAATCATAATAGGTTGTAGCATTTAGGTGTAGTGGGATAAATTTTCCCTAATTCAGTTCACATTCAACCAATTGAGTGATTGGTAGAATGGAGTGCTCCATCAAAACACATATATCCCCAAATAACATTAGAATTTTATAATTAGGTTTAGGGTGCTTTGTTTTCCCTAATTGCATACCCCATCCAACCACTCAAGTAATTGGTTCCATGGGACACTCAATTATGGTAAATTAAACCCCAAATCATATTAGTATGTCATAATTAGGTTTAAAAATACTGATCCAACCAATTAAGTGAGTGTTTAAATAAGAAATTCAATTAGGGTAAATCAAGTATAAAAATCACATTAGGTTATTGTGATTACATTTTAGGGGATATATTTTCCCTAATTATATCCCTAACAAAACTAATTGAATGATTGATTGAATGACACACTCAATAAGAAAGAATTGAATCATAAATCACATTAAATTATTATAATTATGTTTTAGGGCTCTATTTTCCCTAATTTGTCCCCCATTGTAATTTGTCAAATGGGGAACTTTATTATAAAAAATAAAGCCCCAAATAGTATTAGGCTATAATAATTATGTTGAGGGAGTGTGATTTTCTCTAATTACATTCCCCATCTAATTAATCAAGTAATTAGTTCAATGAGACAATTAATTAAGAAAAATCAATCCCAAAATCACATTAGTTTGTTACAGTTATGTTTACAAGGCTCAATTTTATATAATTGAGTCCACCATACATATAAAAAAGTGATTGGTTTAATGAGAAATTTAGTTAGGGTAAATTGAGCCAAAAAATCACAATAGGTTGTCACAATTAGGTTTAAGGAGTTCAATTTGCCATAATTATGTCTTCCATGAATATAATCAAGTGATTATTTTAAAGACACACTCAATTAGGGAAACCATGAGCCCAAAATCATATTACATTATTTTAAATAGGTCTAAGGGCCTTAGTTTTCCCTAATTTGGTCCTCTATGAGTGATTGGTTGAATGTGATTCTTCATTAGAACAAATACACCCCCAAATCACATTAAAATTTTTGTAGTTAGGTTTAATAGGCTTTGTTTTCCCTAATTACATCCCCCATATATCCAATTAGGTAATTATTTCAATGGGGCACTCAATTTTCAACAATTGATCCCCAAATGACATTAATTTGTAGTAATCAGGTTCAAAGTACTCAATTTTCACTAATGTAATCCACCATTTAACAAATTAGGTGATTGGATAAATATGGAATTCAATTTGGGTAAATAAATTCCAATATAACATTAGGTTATCATAATTAGGTTTAATGGGATTTATTTCCCTTAACTATGTCCCCCATGCAACCTATCTAGTTATTGGTTGAATTACACACTCAATTATGGAAAATTGATCCACAAATTACGTTGTGTTATCATAATTATGTTTAATACACTCTATTTTACCTAATTTTATCTCCCATGAAACTAATTAAATTATTTTTTGATTGATACACTCAATTAAGGAAAATTAAGCCGCAAACCATGTTGTGTTGTATTTAAGTTTTGGATTCTCTATTTACTCAAATTACATCTTCTATCCAACTAATGTAGTGATATATTTAATGTGGAAATATATTAGAAAAAATCAAGTTTTAAATATTATTAGTTTGTTTAAATAAATATTTTCCTTAATTACATACACTATCCAACCAATTTAGTAATTGATTCAATAAGCCACTCAATTAGTGAAAATCTAACTTAGGATCACATTATTTTCTTGTAACTAGGTTTAGGGGGATTAATTTCCATTAATTGAGTTTTTCATCCAACCAATTGAGTGGTTGAGTGATGCACCCAAATATGGAAAATCAAGCCCCAAATCACATTACATTATTAAAATTAGGTTTATGGGTATTTATTTTCCTAATTTAATCTCCTATCTAACAAATCTAGTAATTGGTTGAATAGGGAACTAAATTAGGTATTTCAATCCCTGAGTGTAATTAACATATTGTAATTAGCTTTAAGAATTTATTTATTTTAATTATATCACCAATGCAACTAATCAAGTGATTCGTTGAATTAAAATTAATTAAGGAAACTTAAGCCCCAAATCATATTAGGTTATCATAATTAGGTCTAGGGGGCTTGATTTTCCCTAATATAGTGTCCCATCCAACCAATCATGTAATTGGTTGATTAGGTTAATGAATTAGGGAAAATGGAGTGTTAAATCACATTAAATTCTCATAATTAGGTTTAGGGGGGTCAATTTTGATGAGCACTAAAAATCACAAGGGGTCTTGATTTTTTTATGTATTATTTTTAATCTATTCTCTTCAAGAAATGAAACACGACAATTTCATATGATAAATTTTTATAGCTAACACAAAAATACAAAATTTTCTTGTCTTTTCTAGTCTTTCTCAATTAAGTTTGTCATTCTTTCAAAGACATATCTTATTCAAAACTAACCCTCTCTTATTTTAAACATATTCTCACCTTATGTTTTATGTTATCTAATTCTAAAGATAAGTTTCACAATCTTTTTGAGGTCTGGTTTTGTTGAGAAAACAAAAAATCATAATTTCTAGGGTCTTGCTCTCTATTAGGCTTTAAGCTTTCGTAGTTAAACAATAGATTCCATCAAGAATATTTATGATATAAATGGGGGTTTTGTCACATAAATGTATTATGACTCAAGAAATAGCTATTACATTTTCTTAAACTTGAGTCTTACAAGATGATAACAAACAAGGGTTTCTAGGACTCTTTATATGACTTATAGACTGGGTTTTTAAAATATATTGAGATACAGATGGCTTAAAAATATGAAACCAATTTTAAATGTTAAAAAACTTATTCCTCTACCTATCCAAAAAAATTCATAAAATTTAAAGTGTTCATTTTCAATATACAGGGTTTTTAATTCCCCCAAAACATTAGTTTTTTGAATAAGGCCAATAGTTATCTTCTTAAAAGAATTTAAAATTTAAGACATGTTTATGATTATTTTTTACTAGAGAAATAACCAACATAAATGTAACCTACTATCCCAAGAACTTTTATGATCACTACAAATCAAGATGAGAGTTTACTTTCACATGGAAAGATATTTAATTTGAAACCAAATAATATTTAAATCACTCTTTTTTAATTCATAATATCAAAGTCTATCATACAATATTACAAAACTCTACCAAAACCTTGTATTTATGTTCTTTCTTCCCTTTCTCTTGGTTTTTTTAATCTTCTTGGAGTATCCTTAATGGTTTGAACTTTATCCATCTTTAGAATAATATTAATTTGTATCTTCTATTCTATTTCATGTTCCAAAATTCTCTCAATTAATCCTATTTTATTTCCAAACATAGACATTCATCTTGACAACTAAATCAAGCCCTTAGTTAAGTTTAAACATGATAATAATGGGTTTAAGGTTATGAGACACTTATAAACATTAGAAACATGTTTCAAGATCCTAATATCCCTATCACACATGGACCTTAAAACTTTTAACCCACCAAACATAAGAAAAACATTGAAATTCTTTATATCAAATTCAAATTTTTGGATTACTAGTTTTTGGTAGGAAACTCTAAAGAGATTATAAAAGACCAAGGTTTGAAATTATAAATATTTACATAAATTATATAGGAAAAATTAGGACATCGTAACACTAAAAATTGATATAATTTATAAAAATTAATCTCCTAAGTTGATGTACCTACATTAGACTCCTAGAGTTAAAAAATTTCATGAGCTCTAGCTCATAAGATCCTACTATAATTACTGCAACAATAATGTTGTCTTTTCACTCTTTCAACTAAATTATCATATAGGTGAACATGTTTAGTTACAATACACTTGTACGTATTCTTGTATTTATTATTCATTATTATACTTGTACATGAGATAAACATGTTAAAAGAATTAATCATTGCAACATGCATTTGAGTGATCTCCAATTCTTATTCACTTTTAACATGCTATCCATGCTTCCCTATCATAAAATAAACTCTCAAATATGTTGTATTTTATTCATCTATAACTTTTATTTTATATTTAAGGCAAAATTGATCCTCATTCTCAATTTCAACCACCTCTCCATCCATTACATCCACCTTGGAGTCATGTAATTTATCTTGCATGTTCTCTTTACTTTCCCATAATACTTTTTGATTATTTTATTCTTCCATTATCTTTAGTAGTTCCTCTATGGAAACATATATCTCTCTTTTCATATCTATAATATTCTTCATGGACAATTCAAAACTATTTTATTTCCTATTATCTTCCAAGGTAATATATTCTTACAATCTATCACTTGGCAACTTATCCTCTACTATGTTAACAAACTCATTTAGAAAATTTTCAATTTCAAATTACAAATTTGTTACCTTAGAGGCTGTACCAAGTGTTATTAGCTTGGAAATAAATCTACATTCAACTTATTTTTCTTCTATGGACTATTCAAAGTTGTCTTCCTTTTTATTGTCTTTAAAATCTACCTTAGGTTCTTCACATGAAAAAGCCTCAACCTCTTTCTCTTTATCACAAGCATGTTGTTTACGATATTCACCTTCATTATGGGATATCACAAGCTTCATATAAACCATATATTCCTATTAATCCTAATTCAAATGCAATAAATCTTTTTCATTCAAAACCTTGATATATTGTTCATCTGATATGACCCATTTCCTTTGTGCAAGCTACATTACATCTAAACATGAAATTATATTCCTTAATTATTCCATCAATAATGTTTATGTTGATTTTCCTATCTGACCTATTCTTTTGAATGTCATCCTTGTACATGTATGTTTCACCACTTTCTAGAAACTCTATTGAAAGTTTCTTCAAAACTTGCTTTCACTATCCTTATTGAAATACTTTCCTCTTTATGTCACTCTCACAACCAATCTTTTCCTCCATTTTTATTGTCCTTACTAAGATTCTCAATTAATTTTATCATACTTTTAAAAACATTTATTATTTAAAAATAACACTCTCTTATTTAAAATAAATTATCTTATTTTATTTTCACACTCTTTTTGTGGTTTGGTTTTGTCAAGAAATTTAAAAACTATAATTTCTAGGGTCTTGCTCTCCATTAGGCTTTAAGATTTATGAATTAAAAATTTAATTCCATAAAGTATCCTTATGACATAACTAGGTTTTTTTTATCACATAAATGTATTATAACTCAATAGATAACTATTAGATTTCCTTGAACATGATTCTTAAAAAATGACACCAAACAAGGGTTTCTAGGTCTCTTTCTGACCTACAGAATGAGTTTTTTAAATATCTTGAGCTATAAGTGGCCTAAAACTTTTAAACAAATTTTAAATGCTCAAAATGAGTCCTAATATACCTATCCACAAATATTAATCAAATTTAAAGGGTTTCTTTTCAATATATAGGGTTTTTAGTGACCCATAAACCCTAGTTTTTTTAACAAGGTTAAGTGTTTTATTTTTGAGAGAATTTAAAATTTAAAATATGTTTGTGATTATTTTTAATTCTAAAATAACCTAAAAACCTATATCCTACTATCCCAATAAATTTTATGACTTCATCCACTCTAAAAGTGAATGAAAGATAACTTTTCTCTTGACTGTTACACTTTATAGTGACAATTAGACCTATAACAATGCAAAATAGAACTCAAAATAAAAAATGAGGACTTAATTTCACATTAAAATAGATTTAATTTGATTAAAAAAATATTTAAAGTGTTTTTTGTATTCATAATATCAATGTCTATCATACAATATTATAAAACTCTACAAAAACCCTATATTTATGTTTTTTCTTCCTTTTCTTTTGAATTTTTTTCTCTTCTTGGAGTCTCATTAATAATTAAAACTTTATCCATATTTTGAGTAATATTATTTTGTATCTTCTACTCCATTTCATGATCCAAAAGTCTCTAAAATTATCCTATCCTCCTTCCAAACGTAGACATTCATCTTGACAACTTAATTAAGCCATTATTTAAGTTTAAACATGTTGATCATGAGACACTTAAAAACATTAGAAACATGTTTAAATACCCTAATTTCAACCTCAGACATGGATATTAACATTTTCAAACTCGAAACATATGAAAAACATTATTTTTTCTAGAATAAATTCAAAATTTTGAATTACTAGTTTTTGGCAAGAAACTCTAAATAGAGTCTAAAATATAAAGGTTTTAAAATATAAATATTTTCACACATTATATAGGATAAATTAAGACACCCTAATACTAAAATTGAAAAACTCATGAAAAATCTAGCCCCTAATCACACCAATTTGTTATAATTACTTTTAAGTGGCTTGACTTACCCTATTTTAGTTACCCATATAACCAATCAATCAATTATTTCTTTGGGACACTAAATAAGGTAAAAAAAATCATAAATAGCATTAGGTTGTTATAATTAGCTTTAGGGGGATCAATTTATCCTAATTGCATCCTTCATCTAACCAATCGAGTGGTTGGTTGAATGGGTCCTAAAATTAGAGAAAACAAAGCCCCAAATCATATTAATTTTCCACAATTAGTTTTAGTTGGCTAAATTTATCATGATTTAGACTCCATCCAGCCATTATGGTAACTAGTTAAATGGAGCACTTTATTTGGAATTAATGAGCCTCAAATCACATTAAGTTGTTGTAATTAGCTTTAGCGAGGCTCAATTCCACTAACGCCATATCCCATATAATGAATCGAGTGATTTTTTGAATGGGGCACTCAATTAGGGAATATTGAGCCCAAAATCACCTTAATTTGTTGCAATTATGTTCATTTGGATTGATTAACACTAATTAGGTCCCCCATCCAAAAAATTAAGTGATTAATTTAATGGGGCACTCCTTTGGAATAAATAAAAAAATCACATTAGTTTATTGAATTTTCATTTAGCGGGCTCAATTTCCAGTAATTGAATCCCCTATGCCACTAATTAAGTAGTTTAATAGAACACTCAATTAGGTCAATTTGAGCCTCACATCACATTGGTTTATCATAACTAAGTTTAGGGGAATCAATTTCCCCAATATAGTCTCCATCAAACCAATTAAGTGATTAGTTGAATGAGGCACTCATTTAGGGAAGATTTATCTCCAAATCATATTAGGTTACTGTAATTATGTTTAATGGGCTTGATTTAAAAAAATATCCTCCATGAAACCAATCGATTATTTGGTCAAATGGGTCACTAAGTTATAAATGGAAAATTGATCCCTAAATCTTATTAAATTATCGTGATTAGGTTTAATGGGTTTTAGTTTTAATAATATAGTCCCCCACACAACCAATCGAGTGATTGGGTGAGTAGGGGAATTAGGGTAAATCAAATTGCAAATCATATTAGGTTAGTTTAATTAGATTTAAAGGGATAATTTTTCTCTAATTATGTCCCCTTGGAAACCAATCAAGTGATGGGTTAATTGGGACACTCAATTAAGTAAAATTAGATCCAAAAACATGTTAGGTTGTCAGAAATAAGTTTATGGGGCTCGATTTTCCATAATTTATACTTCCATTTAAAAAATCAAGTAATTATTTCAAACTTTAAATAATTTAGGTTAAATTGATCGATAAATCACATTAGGTTTTCAAAATTAGCATTATGGGCATTAATTTCCTCTAATTACATCCCTAATTCAATAAATTGAGTGATTGAATGAATGGATAAATAAATTGGGGAATATCAACCCACAAAGCAAAATGTCACAATAAGGTTTGGAGGGATTGATATGTCCTAATTAAGTTTTACACCCAAGTAATCAAGTAATTATTTTAATAGGAACTCAATTAGGGAAAATTGAGATCAATATTACATTAGGTTTTCATAATTATATTTAGGGGGATTTATTTCCCCTAATTCCATCCCCCATCTAACCAATTGAGTGTCAATTTGAATGAGACACTCAATTAAGGAAAATCAAGCCACAAATTAGATTATCTTATTGGAATTAGAGTATCTTCATGCATTTAATTGAGGGATTAGATAAATATGTTACTCAATTAGGTTAAATTGAGCCCCAAATCACCACAAGTTGTTATTATGTTTAAGGTGATCAATTTCCCCTAATTAAGTGATTGGTTGATTATGGGACTCAATTATAGAAATAGAGCCTCAAATAACATTAGTCTATGAAAAATATGTTTAAAGAGGTCAATTTAATATAATTATATCCCCTTGAAAATGATTGAGTGGTTAAATGAGACACTCAACAAGGTAAAATCAAAACCCAAATCACATTAGGTTTGAGGGCTTGATTAGTCTTAATTTGGTTCCCATACAACTAATCAAGTAATTGGTTTATTGGGGAACTCAATTAAACAAAAGTAAGATCTAAATAATATTATGTTATTGTAATTTTTTTTAGGGGGACTTGATTTTATCTAATTTAATCCCCCATCTAGATAATTACGTCATTAATAAAGACTAAATTCATATTAAAAATGGTTAAAAAATCACCTTTAAGAGCACTGAGGCTTCACACTCCAAATATGAACCTTATTCACAAATATATTCACCTCAAATCCCCCAAACAATATAAATACACCCAAACAATGCCTCTAAATTCACCTTTAAGTTTCCTATAAATTCAACCAAATGTCACTTATTAAATACCCCCCAAAATTTCTTACAAAGTCAACTTGAAGTCTCCTATAATGTTACTTGCACATCAATCACTAAAAACAACCTAATCACTAAAAACAACCTAATGTCACCTCTAAATTCATGCTAAATTAACCTTTAAAGTCATCATGATGTCACTTCATAAATATACCCCAATGTTTCCTCTAAAATAATCCTAAATTCACCCTAACGTTACCTAATAAAGTCAAGGGTTCTAAAGATACTATAATGTCATCCACTAGTGACACCTCCCAAGTGTAACTTTAAATCTTATTTTTAGTGGTTCTAATTTTATCAAATGAGACTTTAAATTAATTTAAAGGTGACTTTAAATCATCTAGATAATGTATTGAAACCACTAGATCATGTAGATTTAATAAAATACATGGGCTACAAGTTCAAAATAAACTCACTCCCATGATAATGGTTAATGGGTTATTGTCAATCAAGAAACAAATTTCAATCAAATTTGGATAAAAATTAATAGCTGGAAAAAATTGAGGTTCTTACCATGTAAGAGTCACAACTAAAACATTAGTTTTATAGCTTTGAAGTTAGTAAAATTCTAGCATTGGATCTCTGAGAGAAAAATGGTCTGCTTAAATTTTTTTGGTAGAATATAAATTGCCTTGAAATACACATGATATTGAAAACACAATTGAATTGCCATAACTTTAATAGTGATGCCATGTTAAGGGTTTTTATCTCTTCAATAAGATGTAGGATCGATCAAACATAATATTTGCGTCAACTCACAATACACCTCAATACTAAAAAATTATGGAAACAATTTTATTAACTAATGGTCATAATTGCAATAATTGAAAATTAAAAAATTACATACATCCTACTTTTATAAAAAAATACAATAGATGCACTTAAATAGGAAAGCACACCATATGGAGTCAAAGAGAGACTTCAAATTGTGATTATATCATATTAGAGTTATTCATAAGACTAGTTATAACTAATTAATATAGATAAAATTAAAGACTTGTGACAACTACTCACTCAAACAATTTAATACTTAACTAAACTACCAAATTATTTTTAATTTTTATTAATTATAATCATAAATATAATTTAAATTTAAATTCTACTTAATCAAATACAATGATGTCATTTTTTTCATGACACTACTTTTTTCATGTTCTTTTACTTCTTTCATTTTTTGCACTTCGCTATGTGACTTTCTCAAATAATCTAGTATTAGATCTTCATCGAAGAAAATTAATGTTCCTTTTAATTTGGGATATTTACAAAGCCAGTTAAATTGGAAAGTGGAGGAGTTAATTTTAATTTGCACTATCACATTTTCATTCTCTCCGTATTGTTTTCAATATTCACTGTTTCTACCTATTCTTTTATTTTCTAAAATTTCATTTATGTTAATTGAATCAAGATAATTTGAAAATTGGACTTGAAAAATTCAAGTATATTTCTTAACATGATTCGTCTATATCCAGTACAATCAAGTTTGAATCTCTTTTTATTAACACATTTTTATAGTTTAAGATTTTTTATTTTTCATTTTATTTGTTCAAAAGTTTTTAATATTTATAATGTAAAGTTACTTAAATCTTCTACATATATAATGTAATATTTTAATTGTTTTTTGGATATATTCAAAGTTATTAAATGGAATTATTGAATTGCATATAATATCATTCTATCTATGTTTTAGAAAGAAAGAATTGTACTTTAGTGAATAAATATAAGAAACTATCATCTTCACCAATTGAACTACAATCCTTTCGATAACATCTTCAATTTAAAATAATAAAAAAATTACCTACTACACTAATTCAATATAGTGTTATAATATTTTATGTCTTCAAATTCAATACCCAAATATATTATTTCTAATTCAATCCTCAAATTTATTATTTCTTTTGTCACTCTTTTGTGAATTTGTTATTGTCATTTTCCTTCATTATTTGCAAGATTTTCTTATATTTATTTCTTCTAGCTTTTAAATTTTTAAATCAATTGTATAGGGTATCAATCTTATCATTTTATTTAGTAAATATTCAAACCATGATATGTTCCATGCTATGCTCTAGTGATTCAGTTTCATCAAAAATATTCTTTTAAAATAATTTTGATAGCTTTACAATGCCTTATTGTATGGTTGAGCTCTCAATCTAATAATTTTAGAGGAGTTTGAACATCAGTTTTTGTTTGGGTGTAAAGGGTTTATATCATAATAGTTATTATTTATCAAGTCAAAATTCAATTTAATAACATGAACACCTCTTCATCTTCTTTTGAAAAATAAAAAATAAACATATATTAAAATTATTATCATAATTAAAAGATAAAAAATGATTAAAATTTTCATATTCTATATAATTATTTTTGAATTAAAATATACTAATTTTATTAATAATAGTTAGTGATGTCAAGATTGAATACAAGAAACTCCAAAAATAAAACAAGGGTGCCATGTGCCAGGTCCCTATAGAGTAGAATAAAATTGAATTATGTTTTAAATATTTAGAGAAAAAATGAAGTAATGGAGACCATTTATAATTAGTTTACTTCAAAATATGGGATAATAAGTTATTTTGCAAATAAAATCCCCATGAATTCTTATTTGTACAATTTAAATGTTAATTTATAAAATAATTATTTTGTATCAATGCAACTTAATAAATACTATAGTCACCAGAGCAAATGAGATATGGACACAAACACTTATTTTTTGAATAGTATATATTACATTTAATATAATAACAATAAGATGTAGCTAAAGTTAGGGAGATGAGGTCCACACGATTGATGTGGGTAAAGGTAGAGAGATGATGTGCACATGATTGAATCATATTTGAAAGAAAGTGAAAATTTTGAATTGTTGACAAAATTATGAAAAGTTTGTTATTTGGAAATAAATTTTGGGACATATGTGATTAAATATTATCATTTGGAAATAACCTTGGGGATGTGTGATTGAACTATGTGGTCTCTAAAACTAATGAATTTATCTCTTACTGCATTTCACATTGTTGTTAGCATTGACATGTAGAATTGGAATATATCTGTCATTTTCCAAGCACTATTGCCAAAAATACATAGATGAGACTATTGAGATTTTATTGTATATTTGATGTAGGTAAATATCACTATTTTGATACTAGATCCAAAATATGTGTGGGGTTTATAATTTGGTACATTTAAAATATGGTGAATAGATATATTCTTTTGTTTGTCAAATGTTTATCAATAGAGATTTAACAATGACATTGACCACTATTTGTTAGGTGAAATATAGAGTTTACATGGTCGACACAATTCTAGCTATGAAAAATAATTTGGTTCAATTTAATTTATCCCTGAGATCACTTATTGAAACTTGACCATTAAATTAAAGTCAGGAAAGTCTTACTTTTTAACAAAATTTCCTTTCCTTTGGAGATTTTGGGAATCTTTGACTTATTGAGTTTGAGATTCCTCATTCATATAATTGTTTCATATCTTACAAAATTAACATTTTAGTGCTACTAAATTATGAAAGTTTGTTGAATTCATGAATTTTTGTTCTTGTGTTGCTTGAGATTTGTACTTAATTCTTATATGATTTTATAAATGGATCTTACTTGGGTTTTGTGGTTAATTATTATTACTATTACTGCCTCTAGCATTTTTTTATGAATTAAATATTTGTTGTTAAATTTATTATCTACTCCTCTATTGTTATTATTTTGTAAGTTGAATGTTATGTGTCACTTTTCTATGATTTTTTATCCTGATTATTTTTGTCTATGCATTTCAATATTTTGCCTAGAATTTATAACGTTGTTTATAGTCAATGATCAAACAAAATAGTGCTCAATATAGGTTTTAGGGCTAGAGCATATTGTTCTCAAGATTTGATGGCTTCTCAAACTTTAATGATAATGGTATTGACTTTTATTATCACTAAAGGTTTGATTTTAGCAGGTATGGGTAGATTTTATTGATGCAAAAAATAGGCTAAATTTTTGGAGGCCATAACTTTTGACCTGTAGCTTCGTTTGATCTCTTCCACATGCCAAAACAACCGTATCAAAAAGTTTGATGTTGTTTTAAGTAGATTTATTTACTTAGAGTTGATTTTGATATTTTTTAGAGGCCATACGCGATCATCTAAGGGTCCAAAAATAACGTTTAATGATATTTTTAATTTTTAGAAATGATATATTATTAGAACCAGACATCAACTTTAGTTGACTTTGGTGATATTGAAATTGAAACAACTATCAAGACAATAAAATTATCAATAGGCCAAGATCAGAAATAATAACTTAGAATTACTTTGTATTGAGTGAATTGAAATAATTACAAACCCAAACCATGCTTAAATAAGCTTCAAATCAAAATTTAGAATTAACATGTAAAAATTAAAATCTAAAAAAATATTTATTTTTAACAACCACTATTTATAGTAAGTTTCACATGCAAGTGTGTGTGGCTCTAATTTTTTTTAAAAATAATCTAAATGCTATAATTAGCCTATGGGATGAAATTCAACTAAAGTTGACGTTCAATTCTAAAAATATACAATTGTTAAAATAAAAGATTCCTAAAAAAATCATTAAACGTTAATTTTGGACCCTTAAATGATCACATATGGCCTCTAAAAATTATTAAAATTGACTCTAAGTAAATAAATCAACTTAGGACAACATCAAAATTTTTGAGATGATCATTTTGGCATGTGAAAGAGCTTGGATAGAGATAAAAATCAAAATTTATGGCCTCTGAAAGTTTGAGTAGATGTTGGAGAGAATCTCATGATAAGAAGAAACATGATCACTCTAAGGAAGAAACATGTGTAGAATAAAGAAGGTGGTGATGCATGGCTACGATCAAATATTTTTTGAACAAGATGTACATTGGGTGGAAATATACGCAAAGTAATTATAGATGGTGGTAGTTGTAAAAATATGATTTCTAAAGAAATGATAGAGAAACTAAATTTGTAATGTGAAAAACATCCTAATCTTTATTAGATTTTATGGTTTAAGAAAGGAAATGAAGTTATAGTAGATAAAAGGTGCTTAATCAATTTTTTTGTAAGAAAAAGTTATAATGATGAAATATGATGTGATGTTATTCTGATGGATGCATGCCATGTGTTATTGGGGAGATCATGGCAATTTGACAAGAAAGTAATTCATGATGGAACAAAGAACACATACATTTTTTGGAAAGGTGGTACAAATAGTTTTGTTACCTCTTAAAGAGGAAGAGAAGATAGAAAGCATGCTCTCTACTAAAGAATTTATCCAAGATATGAAGGTGGCAAGTTATTATTATGTATTAGTAGCAAAGAATGAAGAAACATAAATGGTGTCAATACCAATAGCATTAGTAAGAGTATTGAAAGAATATGTAGATGTTATTCCTGATGAGTTACCAAATGGTTTACCATTGAAGAGAGATATTTAACATCACATTGATTTTATTATAGGATCATCTCTACCCAATAAAGCAACTTACAAGATGAGTCCAATAGAACATGCAATATTAAATAAATAGGTTACTGAATTGCCAAGAAAAAAGGTGATAAGGGAGATTATGAGTCCATGTGCAACACCAACATTGCTAACTCCAAATAAATATGGAGGATGGAGAATGTGTGTAGATAGTAGAGCAATTGACAAAATTACAATAAAGTATAGGTTTCGTATACTTCGTTTAGATGATATGATGGATGTGATTGCATGAGCAAAATATTTTACCAAGATTGATGTAAGGAGTGGTTATTATCATATTCAAATTCATGAAGGAAATGAGTGGAAAAATGCATTCAAGACTAAGGATGGCTTATACGAGTGGATGGTGACACCATTTAGATTATCTAATACACCTAACACATTTATGAGTGTGATGAATACAATGCTATGAGAATATATTGGTAAGTTTGTGGTTATTTATTTTGATATTAAGTAAAACTAAAGAAGAACATTTAAAACATTTGAGAATGGTAATGGATTTGTTAAGAAAAGAGAAGTTGTATGCAAAAATGAAAAAGTACAGGTTTATGTAGAACAATTTGGTATTTTTGGGATTCGAAGTTTTAGTAGATGGTATGAAAATAGATGAAAAAAAGATAAAGGCAATTGTTGAGTGGCATATTCCAAAAATCATTACAAAGATAAGAAGTTTTCATGGTTTAGAAACTTTTTATAGAAAATTTATTAAAAAACTTAGTAGTATTGTGGAACCAATAACAAATTGCATGAGAGGGAAGAAATTTACATGGACTAAAGCAACCATAGAAAGATTTTAATCTTTAAATAAGAATATTATAGAAAGACTAATTTTAGCATTACTATATTTTAACAAAGTGTTTGAGGTTGATTGTGATGCTTCATTTATAGGAATTGGTGTTGTGCTGAGTCAATAAGGAAAGTCAATAACATATTTCAGTGAGAAATTGAATGAGATAAGAGTAAAGTATTATACTTATGATGTTTAAATTTATGAAATTGTACAAGCATTAAGACACTGGAGGCATTATCTCGTGCCTAGTGTGTTTATACTATTTATAGATCATGAATCTTTGTAGTATGTGAATACATAAAAAAGGTTAAATATTAAGCATGCAAAGTTGGTTTCTTTCTTATAGGGATATACTTTTATGTTAAAACATAAATCATAAAAATATAATTAGGTAGCTAATGCATTGATTATGATAGTAGCATTATTAACTAATATGGTGAGTGAAGTAGTTGGATTTGAAGCTATTAAAGAATTATATGATACTAACCTATATTTTGGGAAAGTAGTTGAGTAGTGTAGGAATCCATTAATAGGTGGGATATATGTTATTCATGATGAGTATATTATACAAGAAGGTTATCCCTTCAAATAGAAATAATTATGCATTTCAATTGGGTCTCTACGAGACAATATAATATGAGAATTACATAGTGGTGGTTTGGCATGACATTTTGGTAAAATGAAGATAATATCTTTGGTAGAGAAAAAGTATTTTTGGCCAAAGATGAAGAGATATGTGACAAAGTATGTTTCAAGGTGTAAAATATGTTAGGTGGCTAAAGGGCATGCACAAAATATTGGACTGTACACGATATTACTTATTTTAAGAGGACCATGGACAAATTTAAATATGGATTTTGTGTTGGAATTACCAAACACACAGAGAGGTAATGATTCAATTTTTTATTATTGTAGATACATTTTTTTTAAATGATTCATTTCATTGCATGTAAGAAAACCAAAGATGCTACTAGGGTTGCATAATTATTTTTTAAGGATATTGTGAGATTACATGGTATTCTTAAAACTATTTCTTCAAATAGAGACATGAAATTTTTAATTCATTTTTAAAGGACTTTGTATAAGATGGGTACTAAGCTACAATTCAATAGTGCATATCTCTCACAAACAGATGGATAGACAAAAGTTAAGAATAAGAGCTTGGAAAATATGTTGAGATGCATAGTGGAAGTGAAGTTTAAGCAATGAGACTTGGCTTTACCACAAGCTGAGTTTGCATATAACAGTTTGATGAATAGATCAACAAAAAAATTAACATTTTAAATTATTTATGTGAAAAATCTTATGGGTGTTTTAGATTTAGTATAGTTACCGATTGTAGATCAAATTAGTGATGATGTAGAATCATTTGTAGAGCATATGCAGCCATTGTAAGGAGTAAGAAGAAAGTTGCAAGAAAGTAATGAGAAATATAAATCAACAACAAATGTTAGAAGATCCAAGGTATTTGAAGAAGGAGAGTTGGTAATGTTTTAATTGAGGAATGAAATATTTACAAAAGGTACATACAACAAGTTGAAGTACAAAAAAATTAGAACATGCAAAATTATGAAAAAAATTAATGACAATACTTATGAGGTGAGTTTATCATAGAATTTTGATATATCTCCAGTATTTAATGTTTTAGATTTATATGAATTTCATGGATAATATGGTGAAGATGATGAAGATGAAGAAGTAAATTGAGAGCAACAAGTTCCAAAGAAGAAGAAAGAAAAAATAGTGTAGGTTTTGGATATGAAGACAATGAGCACAAGGCAATGGAATTATAATAAGTATCTAGTGCAGTGGGAAGGATTGTAAAATAAAGACAACAATTAGATTATAGAATGGGAGCTAAAGAAGATTGATAAAAACAAATTATAGTACTATAATCAAGCCAACTCATAGGCACTGAGTTGTTTTCAACCAAAGGAGAATGATTTAGGAAAAATAGGCCAAACTTTTGGAGGCCATAACTTTTGACCCGTAGCTTTGTTTGAGCTCTTCAACATGCCAAAATGACTGTCTTGAAAATTTTGATGTTGTCCTAAGCCACTCCATTTACTTAAAGTTGATTTTGATATTTTACAGAGGTCAAATGTGATCATTTGAGGGTCCAAAATTAACGTTTAATGATTTTTTGAGAATTTTCTATTTTTAAAAATTATATATTTTTAGAACTGGATGTCAACTTCAGTTGAATTTCATCCCATGGGCTAATTATAGTGTTTAGAGTATTTTGGGATATTTTTAGAGCCATGCATACTTGCATGCAAAACTTACTATAAATAGTGGCTACTAAACATAGACATTTTTTTTTTTTTTTTTGCATTTCAACTCTAGATTGTGAGTTGAGGCTTATTCAAGCATGGTTTATATTTTGTAATTATTTCAAGTCATTCAATACAAATCAATTTTAAATTATTGTTTTAGATCTTGGCCTATTGGTAATTTTATTGTCTTGAAAGTTTTTTCAGTTTCATTAATTATCATTTGTATTTTTATTAAATCCTAAAGACATCTACACCTATTTTTTAACTAAGCAAGTTCATATGACGTCTTACTTAAATATTCATAGAACTTACTCTTCTACTATAATTTTTGAAATACTACTTTTGTAATATTTGATTTAATTGAGAAGTATTAAAAAAGTTCCAAATGAAATGGCTCATTTAAAAAAATACATAACATGAAGTTCAAGCATAATTATTTCAGATGGGGATCATTTTTCTAGCATAAGAAATTTCAAAATTCATGGGTATTTGAAAGCATCATATACCTCACCAGAGGTTCTATAATTTTATTTCAAATATATAAAGCTAAATGACTTTTAACATCCATGTTTTGAGTTAGTAACCGAAGTTTAAATAGATATGAAACAACATTCTTCTATTAATTTATTAAAATAATTTTTTACTTCTCTAATCTAGTTGAAAATAACAATATAAGGAAATAATAATAAATACAAGTTATTCAAAATAATATTCAAGGGAACAAAAAGAAATATAACTTGATTAAAATTACCAAAACAAAGTTGAAAACCATCATTTAGTTTCAAAAGGGGGAAATAATCTAAAGTATTAAAAGTTCTATAAATTTAAAGACTTGTTTGAAAGCAATTTTTTTTCAATTTATTACTATAATTAATATCTGTTGATATATTATTATTCTAATACAATTTCACATTATGATTTTAATTTATATTGAGTATATTATAATACAATATAATTTTATAGAATTATTTTAATTTGTGTTCATTAATATCCTTGTTCAAATTTGTGTTTAGCAAACCAAAAAATTATTATTAATTATGTTAAAACTATTTTATTTGCAGCGACAATAAATACTTTCCCAAATACTATGAAGAAAGAAAATGTTACCACTAAACGTGTCAAAATGCTAAGAAATATCACATTACCACTAAACCATTACTATAGACAAGACAAATTACGTAGCCATAGGAGGACATAAATCCACATATGAAATGGCCTGAACCACTATTTTATACTAATGACTTCAACCAGCATATGTGAGTACCAATGTGGCTTTACTACAAAATTAAGATTGTTATAGTGACATGAATGATTTTTCATGCAAATAAACCTACTTAGCCTGATTAAATAAGGGATGGATATCTCATATAGCATATTAGCATTGTATGCAAATATTCTATCATAGAAAAAGATATCATGATACCAATGTAATAGGGAAAAAACTCGCATATTCCACGTGTTCAGCTAGCTATCACACGTGCCATTCTGTAGGAGGATTTCATAGCCAAAATTCCCCAACATTATAACACTTTTCCTTACGAAGATTCTAATAATAGTTCTAAAGTGATGATTATTTTTTTCAAGGTATTGGTACCAACCTCCTAAATTTGGCATGCAGAGTACATACCTTAAAATATTAACGTCAAATGAACAGACTATATGCATAGTTGTTGAGTAGACGAGAAGGAAGATCATTCATTTCTTAACTGGTAATTGTTACCAACGTTGTTTCTATAAGCTCACTTTGATAGAAATCAAAAGCATACAAGTAATAGGGTAATACTATAAAAAAAGGCTGTCTGGGTATGTAAGAGTAGGGTACATAGCACCTAATTCATATAAGAAATTAAGGGAAACACACCCAGCATGATAGGGTGAGTTAGTTTTTCTTGGACTTTCCTTGCATCCTTACATACATATAATAGGCCAACTTTATTGTGGAGACCAAAACTAGTATTCCCCCAACAATTGCAATTCCACACCTTAAACCCAGGAATCAAAGGTTACTAATCCAACCACAAAAGAAAGGGTCTATGTCGAAGATGATCCCTGCAACCCTCAAATTTTTGCTAGTGATGACAGCTTGTCTCACAGAAGATAGGTCAATCACAAAGCTCATTTGTAGCTATAGGCTAAGAGGTTTCATTTAATACCTTCCTCTTGCAAGACATTGGGATCTTGAAAATTGTTGGCGCACAAATCATCAGTTCCGTCCTTCAAGCCATTAACAACAACAACTAAACTGAACATATCATCCGTGCTGAAAACACCAAAAAATCTGGATTTATGTTATCATAGCTACAAAGCCACTCAAATAAAATTGAAAAAGTCAGTATAGGTTTTACTCAAGGGCAAGCCCAACTCCTAATATTATGATATTGTTGCTAGGAAATATAGACTATGATGATGCAACACCCATAGTGAATATCTATGGACTGAAGACAAAATGCTCTTTAGACGGGGTGCAGTGTTTCCTACAGCTTGAAAAACAAATATTCCAGCTCTCACAATAGATGACAATGCCATTTCTATTAGGTTATCAGAACCATCTTTTTGGGCAGTGTTTCTCCCAGTGGGAATGCAAATAGAACAAAGGCATCACACCCCTATTCCATAGAAAAGAAACAAAACATCAAGACTACCATCAGTGTTTACATGAAATCTTAAATGAAGAGAAGCAAAGGCCTTCTCCCCCTGCTATAGTGGGTTAAGTGCTTGACATAAGAATAATATGTATGGCAGATTACTATAAACCTGGAAGAGGAGATAATATCCCAAAGGTGGATTACTGCAAACATGAAGGAGAAGAATAAGATCTACTTAATAGATTAATACAAACCTAGGGGAGAAGATATTATCTTACAAATGGATTGGTACAGATATTAGGAAGAATAATAATATCCCACCTGGCAAAAAAAGTGTAAAGAAACAAAAAGCTTTGTTGCTGGAGCATGATGTTGACCAATCACCATGTGATCAGCTTATGGGGCGGAGGGGGGAAGTACTTCCACTAAGACTTTATGGGCTGCCACATAGACTGATATTTGCTTGATGAAACCTGGTGCCATTGTCACTATGTTTGATGATTTATCTAAATAACAAAAAAGAGGTGCGAGTTCTTTAAAGCATGATCAATATTGAGGATCCTAAGTTCTAAACCTCCAAACCATAAACATAAAAATGCCTCGATGCATAGAACCGATCCATTCCAATGCAAATAAATAAAATGTTAAAAACACTATGTACAAATTTTCGCCTGCCATATAAATTGATTTAGAAAACTCTCATAAATTTTGGTAGCATTCAAAATAGATTACAATGGCTTCCGTCAAAGCCAAATCAAATAATCCCTTTTTAAAAAATAGAATAACAACATTTGTAATACAATCCCTCTTTCAGAATTCAAATAAAAATAATTGACATAACAAATAGGCATAATAAAAAAATAAAATGAAAAAGATAAACGAAACAAAAATCAAAGGTAATGGAAGTTTTTTTTAAGAATATCTAATCTAAGTTTCAGTGTCTCGTGGTTCAAATCTCATGGATAATGCACAAAACCCAGAGTCATTGTTAAAATAAAAAACCCAGATTTATTCTTGAAATCGAAAAAGGACAAACTGGATATCCGAAAATACAAAGTTGTCTGTTGAATCCTACACATCTTCAGCAGCAAACAAGAAAGAATCCGACTCCCACTGATTAAAATTGGTCGTCATAATTACATTCTTCAATTATGATCGAAAACAAACTCCATGCCGGAAAAAAAACACGGATTTATAGCAACCATGAATTAATTTAACAGAGGTAGCAAATGCTTCAAGGCTGCATATAAGGATTTTGCAGGCAAAGGAACCCTTGCTAATATTATTTTTTGTTTAATCGATAATGAAATTGTTTATAGGGAAGAAATATGTTATGTGTAACTGTCGCGACTGCTTTTATTATGGATCATACAATGCAATGATGTTAACCTCAATAATTAATCTGGTAACCATAAAAACATAAAGGTGAGATATTTTAGGTTACGAACCATCTTGATGACATGGCGATCTCCACTTTAATAACATTTTTCAAATTTCCACCAATCAAAATGTTTTTAAATGCTTTTTTTTTATATAATTTTTACTAAAAAATGTACATGTTAACTATTAGAAAACTTTAAATATTTTAATGTATAGAAAATAAAAAAAATTATTGGCGGTGAAGGGACAGATTGTTAAACAAAATCGATTCCTTTAATTATCCCTTCAAGACTAATAATATATTTTTCAAAATTATTTATAAAAAATAATTATTGATTTAATTGGGAAAGATGTTTGATTCACAATAAATTTTATAAGAATTAATTCTTATTGCTAACAAAACTTATCACTTATACAAATTTGCAAATGAAACCTTAATTATTAACTTAAAAATCAACAGAATTACAAATTAATATTAATAAACATTAAAAAATATTAGATATACAAACTATTTAGTAAGCCCCAATGTACCCCAAGATAGTGTCTTCCAACCAGTAGTAACTGAAACAAGAAAAGAAGTCATGGTCGTATGTCTACTGATGTTAGTGTTTTGACTGTTGCCCATCGGTTTCCTCTGTGATGACTTCACCGGAATTCCCAGGAGCCACCTGACGCTGTCGGAAAAGCTTCTTGGGTATCGCTTTCATCTGTGCCCACTTCGTTTCACTGCCATTTTTCTTCTCCTCACTGTCTTCCTTGTTCTTCTCACCTCGCTGCACAGCGTAGTATTTTCTGTTAACGTATGCTTCGGTCAGAGTACCCGCTGCAGAGGCCATGGGTAAAGATTAAAATCCTTATTTACCTTGCAAAAACTATTGTAAACGTTGTGGAAAAGATAGCAAGTTTAGGGGGTTTTAGAGAGAAGCATGGCGGCGAATTCTTGCAGACCACGCGATTTCTTGTTTTGGTCAAAGATACGATCAATGCCGTCTTCGCGAAGGCAAGTTTAAAATCTTTTTCCAAATAGTATAGTTAGGTAAGAACGAGTGGGTTAAATTGATTTGGTCGACTAGTACGTCAAATGCAACAGTCAGCAAAGTAGAAAATACGAACAATCAAAATGATAGGTGGATCCCTCTGCTGGTAGCAGTTGGCGTTGGTGTGACATCCTAGATGATTCATATTCCTTTTTCACTTTCATTGATTGTCTTCTTTGTTTAATTCTTGTGTTATATTATTTATTCTGAAATTTGTTCCAGATATCTTAAATACATACTTGTTAAACGTGAGAGATATTTATTATATAGATATTTCACAGTTGATATTTCTCAATATTTAACAGATATGTATATAAGATATTTGAGTTAATAGTATTTATAATTACATAAGATAAAAGTAAATAGTTATTATTAATGAAAATATATTTAATATAACTAAATTTTAATTATTTTCATTTCATTTAATATAATATTAAATAGGAAAAAAGAGTAACAAAACATTAATAAAAAATGATATACATATATAATATATTTGCAATAGAATAATAAGGTTATGATATTAAAATTTTATATATTTGATCTTCCAACAATTTAAGTATTTGTTCTTCTTCCTTTCTTTTCTCTACTCTTTATCCAATATTAAATCTCTCAAACCAATCATATGTGAAAGGCATTGAGATCCTCGATCTATGTAATGACTTGTCATTTGATATTACAACAAAGGTCAAACTTTGTTTTTCTATAAGTCATATATCAATTGAGGCTTTGTGAGTTGTTAAGCCTCGTGATTTTTAGATTTTTAATCCCCATGCCAATTTCAAAGGTAATTGGAACACATGACCCCTTTCTATAGAGATGATTGGAATTCTAGCTGGAGTTTCATCAACAAAAAAAAAAACTTGTAGAATTATCAAATTAAAATATTGCATACATATATGGCTCAAGGGATGCCAATCTTAGTTTGTAAATAATACTTCAAACATATTTTAGTGCATCATTAACAAGACCTCATTTATCCATATGTTTGTAGTATAACCCTTTTGTCATTTTCAATCAATAATTCAACTTCTAATTTGTTATTTCTTGCACAACACACTCTAATTCCTATAGAATCAGGGAATATCTTTTTTTGCCTCTTACTTTACACTTGCTTGCACTCATAACTAGTTGGTCTAAACATTCTCAAGTTTCTTGGTGGGTCATCCAGTTTACATGTAGAACCAAGTTATGAAACCGCCTCTATTAGAAATACCACATCTGCATGATAAACATTCATATAAAACACTTAGCATGAAAGTGGAGTTTTGACCTCTCAGTTTGCATTTGCAGATATTGATGACTTAGCTCTCTTAAACCATTCCAGAAGATCATCTTGGTTTTTATGCCAAATCAACCTCTTAGACTTATCTCACTGCGATGACTAAGCTCGTGCGAGAAAGTTTAATATTTTGCATTTGGTCCCAAATTGAGTTTTTTCTCCCCTTATTACACTTGGAAATACCTCAAAAAAGTTGTTTTTAGCTAGTTAGGTCTGCTATAGGTTGATTTTAGAAATACAAGTTTCTAGACCTAATCGAAATTATAATCTTAGCCAAGTCTTTGGTGTTCATTTGTGCACATTGTACTTCTAATTAGAGTTTTTTTTTTTTTTTTTTTTTTACTAATTTGGGCTTGTTTTGATTTTGTTAGGTACCATAGACCCAATAAAACTTCAAAGTCTAAATAGGTGTAGGGCAATCTCATTTAGTTTTTATTTTTCTAGCTAGAGTGTTTTCCCCATTTATGTCAAGGGGATTGGTGCTTGGTTTTGCATAGTTTTAGTTAGGACTCGAGTCTCAATTGGGTCTTATTTTCATCGAGGGGTGAGTGTAGTGTTATTCATATGTTTAACCTTGAATAAGTTAGGATCATCAGCCCCTGAGACTCCTCCATTGTAATCAGGGTTTAAGTACCTGATTGGGTCTTGGGAACCATTTTGAATGCCTCTAAAGTGGTATGTAGTTTCCAAACCTTACACAAGTCTACGGACCCTTACTCATCCACTCATTATTATATGCAAGTTTTTAAAGCAACTTAGAACAGAATTTCGTCAATGCATGTCCAACAATGCTAATAGGGGGCCCCAAGCCTAATTAGGTATTGGGGACCCCCACACAATTTTAGAACATTAAAATGCTTACTTAATCAGGGTTTCATCACTTAATTAGGTGTTTAACCTACCGAGATTGCACCCTAGTTCTAATCGGGGGTTCAAATCCATATAGGATCTATTACCTTAAAATCTCAAAAACTATAATTTTAAAAATTCCCCATGCCTTTGAAAAACTTGACTATAAAAAACCCACTGGGATCTACCTAAAAATATTTGATTTTTTTAAGCAACGCATTATTTCAATAGATTAAACTATGAAAATATAAGTAGTTATTTAGATAAAATACTCTAAGTATAATAACTGTAAAATAAGCACGTGGCATCATCCATCACTGATCGTTATCACCATATGAAACACATCATAACTAAATATAGAGAGTAATTACATATATTTAGCCACAACTGGTACAACCATACAACCACTACTATCAATGTACACTAAGTAAATAGTTATATATCATCAGGAATAATTTTTTGATAATAATAATAAATACAATATAATGTATAAGATACAAGCTACATAGCTCCATGGAGCATGAGTTCCATGAACTCTAGTATCTATGACAATATCAAGTGTCACTTATAAATAAGTACTCTTGTGGGGAGGGAGAACATCATCCAAGTGATTTTTCACACCAATCATAGACCATCGATCCCCCACACAATCCCCCATTAAGAAATAGTCATAGTGATAGTGTGAAAATTAAGAGAGATAAGCTAGTACTTGTGTGATGTATAATTTCTAAGGACATGCAGTGTACCATAAATAAATCTGTTCTAACATGATATTATACAAACATGTAAATCATACATATAAAATAATAATGTCTAACATTACTTTGACCAAAATTTTAATAATTATTGATCTTCAAGATTAGTCAATTTCAAACACGCTACTTGATCGAATTACCTTCACTAGCATTGGTGATACTAGTAAGCTAGTGAATTTCATCACACTACTTACTCAGTACCAGCAATGCGATATTTGATTCACACACACACACACACACACACACACACACACACACACACACACACACACACACACACACACACACACACACACACAATAGATTCATATAGATTACTTCCTACAAAAAGTCATAAAACATGCTAAACATAGAAATAACCAAGATGCATACATTTAGTCTGTCAAAAATATGAATTAAGTTTTATATTATCATTTATCCATAAATAATAAGCATAAAAATTACACTTATATCACTCGGATATAATATACATTTAGACTTTTAAAAAAAAAAAAAAAAAATTATACAGAGTTTTCAAATATAATGTACTCTATGACAACCCATAATGGCATAGTCTATTGTTCTTGAGCACAACTACTTAAATACAAAAAACCATTCATAATGATTTTAAGAATAAAATGTCTCATAATCTTAATTATATTTTTTTATGAACATGGTCTTTCATTTATATGTCTTGTTATGTTTTAGAACGTTGTGTATATATGTAGTTGGTGTCCTACTCTTCTAGAATCTATGGCTTAGTTTATATCAATAAATAGAACTATAGGCACACACACACACACCATAATACACCAATACATGATATATATGTATATAGACTTGTACACATTAATATTCTTATAGTATATATTATACATAAGTCTTCTAAATGTATAAATATTGCATGTAATGCCAACCATTATCTATAATTTTAATCAAGATTTCAACCAATTATTTCTTCTAGACACATAATATTTTGAGGATTAAAATTACAAGAAAAGATTGTCATATTCTACTTTTCTTAAGTCAACCAACCTCCAATTTATCATATGTAGTGCCTTTGTGATGTTTAAATGGTGTTTATACATTTTCAAAACCTTATTTGACTCAATTAATTCTAATGTGAATGAAAACATCATCCAAAAAGAGAACTGACCAGTGGTTAGAAAGCATATTAAGTTCTTTCATTATGGTATTTTCATCTATCAGTCTGCAACTAGGTTAGTGAATATGTTACATAATTTTAGCACAATTCTTGACTGAACTATCAAGCATAACTAGATTAAAGAGGACTGGATCATAACTGTGTAATACTAGTATATCACATTACCTTACCTTTATATAATATTAATGTTTATACATAATAATGTCATGATCAGATTTATACAATATTATCCTAGATTTACATAAATGTATAATATTAATACTACTGTAACAAATTTATGCATAAACATATTATATTTAGCATACCAGTTTAGTTTAGAATTTAATTGTATTATTTTTATTACAATATCATTTCATATTAGAAAACATATATTCATTCACTACTAGGATAATGTCTTCTCATATAATCATCTACCATTACACCATCTGATAGATCACCCAACCTACATATCATAGTTTAGAATTGTAGATGTATATGTTAAGAGGTCAATATGTGTGTGGGTGAAAAAAATGAAATTTAGTATATACAACGAGCTAATTGGATATATTCAGCAAGGTAATTGAGTTTATACAGTGAATTAAAATAGTGTATATATATATATATATATATATATATACACACTATTTTAATTCACTGTATAAACTCAATTACCTTGCTGAATATATCCAATTAGCTCGTTGTATATACTAAATTTCATTTTTTTCACCCACCTAGGAAGAAGTTCGACCTATATATTCATGTCACCATATATATTAAATTTATTTGTGTATATGTAGATATTATTGATTTCCCCTAAATGGTTTCAAACATTATTCTATGATTTAACATATTAAATAATTAAGATACAATGACTTAATTACAATGATTATACTATTCATACACCAAGCTTAAATATTATACTCAGATTTGATATTATACTTAAAGATTAGTTAAATTCTCATATAATAATTATACTATCCATTAACTATTCTATGATTAACTAGATTTATATAGAGATTTAACATAATTAAATAATTTAGGTATATACTAAATCCTTTATTGTATATACCAAGCTTTTCACTTTATACACACAAACACACACACAAACACACACACACACACACACACACACACACACACACACACACACACACACACACACACACACACACACACACACACACACACACACACACACACACACACACACACACACACTAAGTTTTCACTATTTACCAATTCTCTATAATTCAAACAGATATAAAAATTAAGTCATTGTTTTATGTCTAACGTGGTGCACTACATATATCCTAGCCATTCATTGTTTATTTTTAATCTACAAAAGCTCAATTTACTATGTACACAAGTTCTCCTAGATCACTATAATAATACCAGATTATGAGAATATCTAACATGAATACACATAGTTTAAATGCATTGCCTACCTAACAAAATGATATTCTATTCCTTCCACTTTGCTCCCTTTTTTTGGTTCCTCATCCCTCTCTTGTGTTGCACTCCTTATTTCTTTTAAATTACTCTCTCTCTCTCTCTCTCTCTCTCTCTCTCTCTCTCTCTCTCTCTCTCTCTCTCTCTCTCTCTCTCTCTCTCTCTCTCTCTCTCTTTCTTTTTTCTATTTTTATCCAAAATCACTAAATCACCATCTTCCTATTTCTTCCATTCTTAGAATGATTTACCCTTTATTTTTTTTAAAGCTTACCCTTTTTGTTTTTCTTTGTTTTTATTCTTATTTATAGTTTTTTATAATTTTAATAATAATTAATTCTATTCTTACCTAATTACGTTTTCTTCACTTTATTTTCTATTTGTTTATTTATAACTTCATACTTATAATTAATTCATTAATTATAACAAATCATTTTATTGCTACTAATTTAACATAGGTAAGTCATTATTCATATGACTAATAGAAGTTAATTCTATTCCATTATTAGAAAAATGGTAAATCATAAATATTATAATTACACATGATAGTTAGGCTATATGCAATTATAACCAAATCATGATCTCTATAACATGACATAAGCACATAGTACCACAATGCAATCATATAAAATTAATCTCTCATAATCATTTAATTAAGCTAACTATATGTAAATAATTCTAAATTTAATAAATCATCATAAACATACTGACATTAACAATTTTACTATGCATCTAGTATATACTATTTAATATGGTGTGTGCAAGGTTTTAGCTATTATTTTATCATTCTCCAATATACCCATATATGTCACCCTCTTTGATGATACTCTTCCTCCAACATGATCTGAGTGATAAATCTCTCATGCATCCAAATCATGACAAGTAGATAGTCTATACATCATGACATAAATATATCATAAAATACTGCTAAAATAATAAATTAACATAATAATATAAGAATATACTCTACAACTAAATCAAAGTAATAAAATCATGTAATCAAAGTAATATTCAACTATCCCATAATAGCACATAACTCATAACTTAGTTAATAATAATCAAATCAAAACGCCATCTATAAATATCTATGGATAATCAAATAAGTTTGATTAATGAGAAATCAAGATGTAACATAACATTTTTAAAGTTGGTCATCATTCTGATGACACTTTTTCAAATATAACTTCTAAATAAGAAACATTATTCAATAGAAAAATAACATAATATGAAGTATCAAATTAAATAAATAAATATGAAAATTATATGTAGAACTCATTATAGTTCTCCCAAGTGTCACTATTCTCAGAGTATTGGTCCCATAAGACCTTGCACTATGAAATCTCTTTATTATGCAAATGAATTTTATGACTCTCAGTTACTCTGATTGGTTCTACCATGACCACCATATGATCCAAAACTTATAAAGCATTCTAATCCAACACATGTGAAGGATCAGTTACATAATTTTTATGATTAAAAATATGGAAGGTATGTAATATATCTAGGGATGATGTAAATGCAAGATTATACAATAGAATATTAACCAATTCTAATACCTTGAAGGGTTCCAAATATCTTGGTGATAATTTTGTTGACTTTCTGAATTTAATTGAGCTCTTCTATAGCTTAAATTACTAGAAAAGTTTATTACCTACTAAAAACTATCTATTGATCCTCTTTAGGTCAACATAAATGTTTTGCCTATCATTGGGCTTGACTAATCTAAGCCTAATTAACCTAACTTTATCTATTAGTTTAGGTTCAAAGACTACCCTGTCTTGCAATATATCCCAATTGGTTAGTGTCCTACACCTTCTATATAGTGATTCAAAAGGTGTTATCTTAAAAGCTGACTGGTATAATTTATTATATGAAAACTCAATCAATAGAAGATAATATTTCCACTTGTACTATTGGTCCATACAATACATATAAAAAAAATCCTGTATCACCTAATTAGCTCACTCAGTTTAACCATTAGTCTCTAGGTTATATGCAGTGCTAAAGTTTTATTGTGTACTCAAAACTAAATTTAGAATTACCTAAAATCTAGAAGTCATATTTGAATCATGATCCAAAATTATCTCTAGAAATCCATACAACCTATACACTTCCTTTACAAACCCCTTTTCAAGAGTAAGTGCATCATCTATCAATTTACTTGGTATAAAATTAGCCACCTTGGTTAGTTTGTCAACTACTAACAATATCATATCATCCCTATTCCATGATATTATGATCTGAGGGATGAATCTCTCCTACATCTAACTCACTCCAAGTAGGTAGTTAGTCCATACATCATGACATATATACATCATAAAATACTATTGAAATAATAAATCAACATGATCATAATGTAAGAATATACTACTAACTCAAAGTAATGCAGTCATGTAATCACAATAATAGTCAAATGTCCCATAACAACATATAACTCATAGCTTACGTTTGTGACCAAAGTTGAGTATGTAAGACAATGAAGGGGGATTGATGTGGATTTGCCCACGTGGCCCCAAGAGGAGATATAACATAGCATTTGATATAGTCAGCCATACCTATGTGGAAGGAAATCAAATGAAGTAAATCAAAATTAAATGTTAAGTTTAAAAAGGGAAAATGTGTGGAAATGTGGTAGAGGTCAATGAGTTTACTGTAGTTTTGGAGAGTGTAAAATGAGCTGCAAGTTCTGATGGAAGACTTACACTCCAGGAGCAAGTGCAAATATGTACCTCAAAGTCCATGGTGGAAAATAAGAAAGGCAATGTGGAGGAAAGTGGAAGGTACAATGCAATTTGTACCAATGCAATGTACAAAGTGCTTATGAGGCTTTGGATCCCATGAAGAGGGAGCAAAGGAAACTTGGCAAAGATGGGAGGTTGATGTACACTTTGTACTTAGTAAAGTGCAAAGTGCAATGTGGATTCCCACTCTCACATCCTGCAACCATCAGAGGCATGGAGAAATAAGTGATAAAATTCAAAATGACATCAGGTATGAATAGTCAGCTAGCTAAATGGAGAAGAGTGCCTACAACTGGTCATATTTTTATGCAATTGGGAGTACCAATTCCAACAAAAAGAGAAACATTATATGTAGAATAAAAATGCAAGACACATATGGTGAAGTCTTCTCTTACAGATCTATAGGGCATTATATGGATATGTATTGTATTGGTACATGAAAACACATTTTAATGCACAACCTCAATGATATACCAATTTACCTAGGATGTTCTCAGTTTTCACATCTATGTGTAAAATGTCACAAATGAGAAAATTTATATGATATAAAATTAGGTGAATTGCACCTTTGTGTGGTAGATGAAAATCATGGATGATTAAAGGAGAGTTTATTTTCAATAGAAATGCATTCAGAATCCTTGTTGCATATATCATGGGTTAGCATTGATTGGGGGCTTTGGGAGATAGAATCCCTTGAAGATGATATAACTGAGAAAATAAAATTGACTCCTTCAATTGAAGTTAGTGGAATCTCAATATTATTATCCTTACCATAGCTTCAATGACTTGTATTTACATTCATGTCTTACACAACTATCTTAAAGAGTGTCTCTACCATGAATAATAGGGCAAGGAAGAGGAAGGAAAAGTTCAATATATCTTAGTTTATATGGATTAGTTATCAACCTCTAATATACTATTCTACATTATTTATCAGGGTTGGTCCATTCCATTCTTCAAGAATTAGAGTTGTGGAAAGACCCTGCTCTTTAGGCAACATTTGCTACATATATTTTATGTGAAGAAGATGTGACCCATGGTGACAGGATGGCTATTGTATAATTTTCATTAGATAACAGAAGCCTAATTTTAGAACCATATAGTGATAAATTTGATTTTCATTATCCTCCTATGAGGTACTAGCTTATAAGGCTCAATGGCATAAGCTTGAATGAAGGCTACAAGTGACTAGAAATCATTAAAGATGAAAGTGATTTAATATCTGGTATTAACATTGGTGATTAAGACCAAATGTGGGATGAAGATAGTGGCCCACTTAGGAATAAAATGATCTTGAGCAAAGAGTTGTTTGAGAATGTTATAAAGTGCCATTATTTTAAGAATACACCATTTGTACTGATAATCAAACAAACTAGATGTTCAATAAGAATACAAAATTATGGCATTCAAAACTAGCTACCTAGAAAGATACAAGGGAGCAACTGACTCAGAGGACAATGATGGCATGTGTTGGTTATTCCATGATGGGATTGTGTTTATATGAAAAATGTCCATGTATATAGGGTAGTGATGATTTTCATATGGAATGCTTTGATGGAATAGATTGTTGTGTTGAGGCATCAAGTTGAAAAGTAGCTTGGCTTCTGGTAAAACCATATATAAGGTACCTTGCTCAGCTAAGTTGTAGAAATGGAGTTGGGTGAAAGGTTGAAAAATCCAAAAATTGAAAGTTTCTAAGAATTGTAAAAGAGACCCCCAAATTCCTTGGGAAAGTCTTAGTGTAAAATGCAACTTGTAAAAAGAAAAGTCTCTAAAATCCAACGTGTAAATTGTGGTCAACTCTCATAGTCCCACCAGTCAAAGCACATGAAAAATCAACTTGATAAGAGCTTCAGGGAAATGTTGAGGCGAAATACAATTTTGTAATTTTACACTTGTGAAAATTAAAAATTGCAATTGTGTAAATTGTAACTATAAATTTTACACCTATGCAAATCGTAACTGTGGAAATTGCACCTATGCAAATTGCAAATTGTAAATTTGAAAATGAGGCCATAATTTCCTCTAAAGGTTAAAATAAATACATTTATGCATTAAAAAGGGGAAATATGGAAGAAACCCTAAAAAGTAAATTTGTAAAAGGTAAAGGTGAAAAAAGTAAAATGTGAAAATACTAGTTGAAGCCAAAAAGTAAAAGGTTGAAAATGACCTAAGTTTTTGTATTTTTATTTTATTTACTTATTCAAGCACATCTATTTTTGGTTTGTAAATCCAAAGTGGGCCACTCCAAAGAAGATCTCTCAAGTAGCCATGGATCTAAAATATTCCCGTGTCATCATTGCAAGAGTAGGTTGTTCCATGGCATGCATAAATGGAAGGGGAGTTTTCTAGAAGGTTCCAGCTATGCAAACAAGTGGTCAAGGGCATCTCCAGGTAGTTACACATGAGGACAATGTTTGTTTGGCCTCCTATATTAATATTCTTCTTCCAACTTGTGTAAAGGGCATATCCAACCAAGAAATCAAGTGGTTTGTTGTAAATCTTCATCATCGCTTGTAGAGGTAGTTGCAACAATAATTTTCCTTGAAAATACATGAAGATTCTAGGAGTGGTAAAGGGCATATTCTAATTGGGAGCATCTTGGAAAAAATTGGAGGGGTGTTTTGTATTTTTAAAAATTATAATTCCCATTCCCAAATTTGAAAGGGTAAAAAATGTATAAATAGAGAACTTATCCTCTATTCAAGGTGGTTGTTAGTTGTTCATTTTCTCTAATTCTAGGTTCTATAGAAATTGTTGGGATCAACTGTCCAACATGGAGAAATATCCCTATGCTTGTCCCCATGGTAGAATTTTGAAAATTTGATGTATGTAATATCTCTTTTCAAGTTAATAAAAATGTTTGTGGTTTTTTTCTATTTCCTATTAATGAAGTGAAATAATGTGTTTTTCAGGTTATGTTGATTGGACATTTGTGTTTATGTTCATTATTGGTTATCATTCTAAGCATAGAACTAGATTTTAAACCTTTTCTACATTATTTCAGGATATATTATTTAATAACTTATTAGGGCTTCCTAGGTTTATGGATTTAATAGGTAAAAGTGTTTGAAAGTTTAGTTTCACTGTATGTTTTAGTATTTCAAAGATCATTTGGTATTTCCCATTAGCCTTCTTATGATTTTTTGTTATATATTTACAAAGGAATTTTTTCATGAATACTTCAAGATACCCTACTATTTGAAAGCTACCACCATCCCACACCCCTTTTATAATTATCTAACTATCCTACCCTATCTTACCATGCATATAACACACTCTTTGCATACTATAAGTGTTATTTACCCTACAGATACATAAAATATTACATACTAAACATGTGTCGACATCTTGTGATTTAAAGACCCAACACTGTAGTCTTCATTTCAACCCCTTGTTGTTGAAAAATTATTTAGAAATAAGGTTACATACACATCCTTCCAACTTTTAAAATAAGAAAGAACATAAAGGGTGAGACAAGCTTGGAGGCTTGTTGAAGGGCAAAGTTCAACTACTAAATAGTGTCCTAACGACCAAGATTATGATAATATTGAAATTTTTATTGAACTTACCATTGTTGAGGACTTTCATATATCTTTTAGTCATTCTAAAACATATAGTCCTATTTACTATCTAGCTCCTTCTCCACTAGTTGAATCCCCTCCTAATTTTAATCTTACAAGTCCCCCTCATTCACCCCCTCACATCCCTTCACCAGTTGTTATTGAACCTCTAATTGAACTAATCATTAGGTGATCCAAATGAGAATGAACATCTTGCATTCCATGTTCCTAGATTTAGGCCTATCAATTTTGATGACATAGAAGGTTATCCCAATGAAGTCCCAAATGAATTAAGGAAATGCCTTCCAAAATTTCAAGGGAACAATGCAATGAGTGGTGATCAGCACTTGAGGTATTTTCAAAACATCATTGAAGATTATGAGGTTGAGCATGAGGATGTGTGCATTAAGTTGTTTTTGCATATGCTAGAAGAAGATGCATGAGAATGTTTCAATTCACTTCCCCATAGATGCATTGATTCGTAGGAATAAATGGAGAATGTTTTTAGAATTTAGTATGGTGATAGAGTTGATCTAAGGTTTCTTTTGGCTGAGTTTGAAAAAATCAAGAATAATCCTAATGAGTGTGTGTGGGACTTCAATACATGGTTCACTAAAGCTATGATGTGGATACTCAAAAACATCAAGCTTAATGATATTGAATGCTTGATAAAATATTATGATGCCTTTGACAAGAAGGCTGCATACTACTTAAGGGATAAGGCTTCCACAAACCTGTAGTTGGCATTAAATATGGCCATCCAAATTGAGAACAATATAAAGGCTATGAGAGAGCCCATAACTAAGCAGGCTAGTGTAAAATTGGTAAATGTAGAAAAAAATAGTCCTCTAAGACAACCAACCTTGAGGAAACTGTGAAGACTTTGGCCTTTGGTGTTAAAGAGATGTCCTACAAGCTAGCTAGAGTTGATAAGGGGCTGCTTCATAGGCCTACATGTGATGACAAAAATCAAAATAGAGGGGCTATAAAAGAAGTGCCTAACCCATTGCATTCTGGGATAAATGTAGTGAATTTTGATTTTGACTTGATTGGTGTAACAAATGTTTCCTTCCACATCCCCCATGATAGTGCTAAACCAAGTAATGAAGATACAGATTATCTTGAGTCTACGTCTAATGATGATGATGACGATATTTTGATGTTTAATAGTCAAGACTCCTAATGTAAGTTTTTTGCCTTCACAAAAATGATGAATGATACTACTGTTGATCAATTTCAGAGTGTAACACAAAGGGTATGTGTCCCAACTTGTGAATTTGCTTATGAGGTTAATATGGCACAAGAATATGAATTACCCATTCATGATTTTGACTTTTTAAGATCAATGATGATTAAAAATTATGATGGGGGAATTCTTCTAGTTGAGGATAGGTAGTTACTAATTAATGCAATAGTTACCCAAGAGATACTACTTTAGAAGTAGGCAACTAGTTATTGCTCCTTAAGACACTGCCCCTCCAAATCCAAGGGTAAGGGATACAAGTAAAGAAGTTAAGAAAACTACAACAATCCCAAATGCTTCCAAAATAGCACCCATGTTCCAAGTTGTCAAGCCTAAAGGTGCTCCTAATAAGAATAAAGTACCTTTCCTATCTAGTAATCCTAAGGGTGCAACTGATGTTAAATCAAACCCACCCTTGAAGGCTACTATTAAAAAAGCAAATTCATCCCATCCCACTCCACTTCAGATCTTAAGTTATTGCATCCTAACTAAAGTTATTATTACCCTTACACCAAATACTCCTCTTCCTTATTATAACATATGTGATATGGCCCAAGTGTTGAGCCAATTAAAAATCACCATGCCACTTGCTAAATTTTTATGAATACCTGAGCATAGGAAGAGGGTTTTTGAATACTTGTAATTTGGTGAGAAGTCAGCTGTAAATGAAATTAATTTACCCTAAACATGCCTAGAAAGTAATGAAGAATCAGAAGAGGTTGTTGAACACACTCTAGAAGTTTATTTGGGGACTACACTTGCAAAAATTCAACTAAATGTGGACCTATTTTACACAACTCTCTTGATCAATTGTTTGATTATTCACAACTACATGTTTGATTTCAATGCTTCTTAAAATGTGATGCCCCTGGGTGTCCTAAATGAGATCTGAGTTAAGATTACATTATCCTTTGGTAAGTGTTATGCCATGGACTCATGAGAGGTTCCAATTGTTGGACAAGTTAAGGGGTTGATAGTATAGTTGGCAGTGCATCTAGACAAGTATTTGTGGATTGCCCACCTAAGTGGGGGATGTTGCTATCACATAAGTGGGCTGATAACATGGGTGGAAGTGTAAAAATGGACCTTTCATGTGACACCATTCTTTTGGAGGGTAAGATGGTCAAGCTTTATAGGGAGCCAAAGATGCTACATGTAATTGAAGATCCAAAATATGCCATCAATGAAGTATTGTACATAGAGGTTAATCTTGGAAACTTTGTTTGGAAAGTTGATCCTAATGAATAGCCTATTATTCTTGATATTGAACTTTATAGTGAAGGTACAGTTTAGAAGATGTGTTTTGTTGGGGCTTGATCTAATCTTGGAAATGGAGCTAGGGTTATTTTCTATGCCCCCAATGGTAAGTGTTTCAATTTTTCTTTTCATCTATCTTTTGAGTGTAAAAATAATACTACTGAGTATGAGGTACTCTTGCTTGGTTTATGGTTTGCCCATGAACATGGAATTAAGATTTTGATTATCAAGGGTGATTTTGAGCTAGTGGTTAAGTAGATCTGTAGTGCTCATGCTACCAAATAGAAAAGGTTGAAACAATACTAGAATGTTATTTGGGATTTACTTGAATTCTTTGATATATTCAACATTTGTTATCATGATAGAAGTTTCAATGAATAAGCTAACAAACTTTTAGGGTTAGGTACTTAATTTGATATTGCAAATATGAGCCCTCATTGTCATTATCAAGTGGAGGTGCTTGTTAGGCCTTTGATCCCAGACACTGTTGATCATGAGCAGGTGTTTGATGATGATGAATAGATTAAGAGGTTTCTAAATTGTGAATTTGAGTTCCATGATCAGCTCATAGACTTGGAATCTATTGTTCAAGTTTGTGATGGAAAAGAAACATTATTTAAGAAGGACATTATTCAGTTGATGATAAATGTGATCCCAAAGGGATTGGTAATTTTAGAGGCATCTTTTGATGGAGTGAACGAAATCAAGAATTGAGACTCATTTATCTCAAAAGACATGAATAAGTGCAATTTGGAATCTAAAAAAAACTCCAATGAAGGTTTGGTTGGGTACTCACCTAAGTACAACTGAGAAGAAAGTTAACATGTAACTGCTAATAAAATACCAGGATTGTTTAACATGGTCTTATTCTGAATTAAAAGCATATAGGGAAGACTTTTTTCAACATGTCATCCCATTGCAGCTTTTACACCCTTAAGGTAAAAATAAAGACCTATTAACCCCATTTTGGACACCAAGATGTTGGATGAGTTAAAGAAGCTAAGGGATAATGGTATCATTCAACCCATCAAGTATTCATCATGGGTTGCAAATTTGGTCCCTATACAAAAGAATAATGGTGGCATCTACTTGTGTGTGAAATTCTAAAATTTGAATAAATATTATTTGAAGGATAATTATCCCCTACCCAATATAGACAACCTGTTTCAAAGTGTTAATGGATTAGATATGTTGTCCACTTTAAATATTTTTTTAGGATATAACCAAGTTGTGGTGAAGGAATCTAAGAGGCCCAAGACCTTATTCACAATGCTTTGGGGAACATATGTATATATGAAGATGCCTTTTAGGTTAATGAATGCTGGTGTAACATTTTAGTGAGCTATGGATGTTATCTTTGTAGGGGTGATTAATAAGTTTATAGTTGTGTATTAGGATGATATTATTGTGTACTCCAAGACTAGAGAAGAACATTTGGATCATCTAGAGAAAGTGTTTATTAAATTCAAAGAGTTTAGAATTTCGATTAATCCTTAGAAGTGCTAATTTGGAGTACAAAAATCCAAGCTATTGGGACATATAGTGTCCAAATATGGTGTCATGATCAAACCCAAGAGGGTAGAAGCCATTGAAAAAGTGCCTATCCTATAGCCCAAGAAGAGAATTCAGTCCTTCTTAGGACAAATTAACTTTGTAAGGAGGTTTTTGTCTAATTTTGTAGAGATTGCTTTGCCTATCATTTCCATACTAAAAAATGACCAAACCATCAAGTGAGAGGAAAAGGTTGTGTAAGTGTTTAATGACATTAAGGGAGAATTAATGTTTAACCCTATTTTGGCTAGCCTTGATTACACTAGGTGATTTTAGATTTTCTCTTTTGCATCATATAATATTTTTGTTGTTTTCCTATTGCAAAAGAATGAAAATGGTCATAATAATCCAATGGATTTATTTAACAAAACTATGCAAGGTGCTAAACTGAATTATACTATCATGGAAAAATAAGCTTTTGCTCTTTTGAAGGCTATTAAAATGTTTATACCTTATATCCTGAGCTAAAATATTGTTTCTTACATCCTACATACCATGGTGAATGACATCTTGACTTAGATTGAAGTATCCATCAAGAAATGCAGGTGGGTCAATAAGTTTCAAGAGTATGACATGGATATTTAGACCACCAAGTTAGTGTGAGGGATGGATCTAGCCAAGCTCATGGCTGAGACCAATTTTTAATCTGTTGAGGTAAACACTATTATTTTTAATGTTGATTGCTTGAGTGAATTTAACATGTCTCCATGGTATAAAGATGTTGTTTACTACTTGAAAAATCTAAATTTTTCCCCTGACTTGGACAAAAATCAAAGGAGAACTCTTAATTTTGTATCCCAAAAATACCTCTTGACTATAAACGAACTTGCATGGAAGAATCCTGATGGGGTTCTCCTAAGATGCATGCTAGAAGAACAAACTACTAACCTAATTGAAGACTTTCATAATGGAGTATGTGGTGGCTATTTTGCACCTGAAGTTATATATCATAAAATTTTGAGAGCTAGATATTGGTGGCCATCATTGTTTAAAGATATTACTCAAAAATTCAGAAAGTGTGAGAAATGTCAATGCTTTGTTGGGAGGATGAAAGCTTCTGGTTCTCTTTCCTTGAAGCCTGTGATGACTGAAGTCCCATTTAGATAATGGGGAATGGATTTCATTGGATAAATTGTTTATTCATCAATTATTGGACATTTATGGATACTATTTTCAACTAACTACTTCACAAAATGGGTTGAAGCTGTCCCTAGAAAGAAAGTAGCACACCAGGTGGTTATGAATTTTGTGCTAAATTAGATTATTTGTAGGTTTGGTGTGTCAAATTAATTTTTGATAATGGCATGATATTCAAAGCCAAAACTTTAGTGACATTATGAACATATTAAAGGATTAAATTAACCTATGCTTCTAATTATAACCTTGAGGGGAAAATCCAGTAATAAGAACTTGCTCAAAATTATTAGATGAACTTTGGAAGCAAACAAGAAGTGGGGTGAATATCTAAATTTTTCCTTATGGGATGAAAATATTACACCCAAGAGATATATAGGCAAAATCCCTTTTGTTCTTGTTTATGAAGCTCAAGTAGTTTTGCCTATGAATTTATAGTTGCCAACATATTAGCTCATGTAGTAATTAGAAGATGATGAGCAAATTAACCACTAAAAAATCAAGATGAACAAATTATTGATCTTGATGAAATTTATAGACAAGATCATGAAGGATACCTCAATTTCAAGGAAAATCTAAAAATATATCTAATAGGAAGGTCACTACATGAACTTTCTAGGTAGGTGATCTGGGTTTACTTTGGGATAATAGGCATGAGGAGAAAGGCAAGCATGGAAAATTTTATGCCTTGTGGATGGGTCCCTATTCCATTTATTGTTGTATTAGGAAATATACTTTCTTTTTGAGAGACTTGGATGGTGAGATACTGAATCTTCTAGTTAATGGTAAGCATTTAAAACACTTCCTTAACTGAGTCTATAACTATGTACATATTTGTATAGTGTATAGTTTTGTTTTTCTCTTGTTTTGTTTCCCCTCTACTTTGGGCCTTGTTTTTACAATTTCATTTCATGTTTTTTGTCATGTGTTTGTTTTCAAATTCCACTGATCTTTTTTATGAGTATACCATGTTTTATTAAGCCTGCATGGATGCTTGTTGATAAGATTCTCAAATTTTGACTCCATGGCCAAATAGATTTGCACCTGATCTTATGTTCTATGGTTCTTTGCACACCCATACGGGATGTACATGCTTGAGTAAGATCCAATGTTGGTGACCAAAGTTGAGCATGTAGGACAATGAAGGGGGGTTGATGTGGAGGTGCCCACATGGCCCCAAGAGGAGATCTAATGCAATATTTGATATAGTCAACCATACCTACATGGAAGGAAATCAAAGGAATTAAATCAATATTAAATTTTATGTTTAAAATGGAAAATTCAAGGAAGAATGGTAGAGTTCAATGAGTTGACTGTAGTTTTGGAGAGTGAAAAATGAACTGTGAGTTCTTCCAAAAGTCCTACGCTCTAATAGCAAGTGAAAATAGGTACCTCAAAGCCTATAGTGGTAAATAAGAAAGGAAATGTATCAAAAAGTGGAAGGTATAATGCAATTTTCACCAATTAAATGTGCAAAGTGCTTATGGGGATCTAGATCCCATAAGGAGGGAACAAAGGAAAGTTGGCAGAGATGGAAAGTTGAAGTATACTTTGCACTTTGCAAAGTTCAAAGTGTAATGTGCATTCCCACTCCCATATCCTGTAGGCATCAAAGGCATGGAGAAATAAGTGGTAAAATTCAAAATTATAGTAGGTATGAATAGCCAGCTGATTGAATGGAGAAGAGTGCATATAGCTAGTCAGATTTATATGCCATTGGGAGTACCAATTCCATTAGAAAGAGAAACACTTTAGTCAAAAGTAAAATGCAAGCCATATATGGAAAGTATTCTCTTAAAAATTTGAAGGGAATTATATGGATATGATCTATATTGGTACCTGAAAACACATTTATCTTACACAGCCTCAATGATATACCAATTTACCTGGGATGTTCTTAGTTTTCACATCTATTTGTAAAATGTCACAAGTGAGAAAATTTATGTCATAGAATTCGGTGAATCGCACCTTTATATGCTAGATGAAGATCATGGATGCTTAAAGGGGAGTTTATTTGCTATAGAAATGTAGTTAGAATCCTTATTGCATATATCATAGGTCAGTGTTGATTGGGGGCTAAGGGAGACAAAATCCCTTAAAGATGATATAACTGAGAAAATAAAATTGACTCCTTCAATTAAAGTTAGTGGAATCTTAGTATGCTTATCCTTACCATAGCTTCAATTATTTATATGTATATAGATGTCTTACATAGCTGTCTTGAAGAGTGTCTCTTCCATGAATAATAAGGTAGGGAAGAGGAAGGAAAAGTTCATTATATCTTCATTTATATGGATTAGTTATCAGCACTATATCTACTATTCTATATTATTTATTAGTTTTAGTCCATTTTATTCTTCAATAATTAGAGCTGTGGAAAGACCCTACTTTTCAAGCAACATTTTCTACATATATTTTATGTGAAGAAAATGTGACCCATAGTGACAAGTTGGTTGTTGTATAATTTTTAGTGGATGATAGAAGCCTAATTTTAGAACCATACATTGATAAATTTGATTTTCATTATCCTCTTGTGAGGTAAAAAATTATAAGGCTCAATGGCATAGGCTTGAATGAAGGATATTGTTGTCTACAATTGATTAAAGATGAAAGGGATATAATATCTTATATTATCATTGGTGATTAAGACCAAATGTGGGCTGAAAATAGTGTCCCACTTAGGAATAAAATGATCTTGAGAAAAGAACTATTTGATAATGTTATAAAGAACATTTATTTTAAGAATACACCATTTTTACTAATACTCAATAAAACAGATGTTCAAGAAGAATACATAATCAATGCATTCAAACTAGCTACCCAAAAAGATATAAGGGAAGAATTAACTCAGAGAACAATGATGGCATGTGTTCATTATTTCATGATGGGATCATGTTTATATGAAAAATTTCCATGTCTATAGGGTAGAGATGATTTTAATATGGATGCTTTGCTAGACTAGATTGCTATGTTGAGGTAAAATATAGTAACATGCATATAACACACACTTTGCATAGTATAAGTGTTATTCACCCTATAGATGCATAAAAGCTTGCATACTTAACATGTGTCTATATTTTGTGCTTTAAATACCCAACACTAAAATCTTCTTTTTAGTCCCTTGTTGTTAAAAAATTATTTAGAATTAAGGTTGCATTCACATCCCCATCTGTCTTCACTAACTTTTATGTGAATTAGCGCATTTGTTCATTCCATGTGATAACCTTTCTTGGGTGGATTGAACGAGTTTGGTTGTGACCTAGTAATATTTATGTTTCCTTGTGCCAAAAACCCCCATGGAGGTTAAATTATAGAATCTATCCATGTTAGAAATATACCCCATAGGTCCTCTCACCTTGGTTTAGGTAGAGCTAGAAGTAGCATGGAGCTGACCATACCCGTAGTTGGTGCCTCTCTATCATTTTCTCTATTCGGTCCATTATAGATGCCAAACCCTCCCCTATATACAATGACATACTATTTGGTTTCTCATCTTTGTTTGTCATTTTATTCAAGTGTGCAAAGCTAAGCATAAGAGGCATATAACTAGGAACCAACAACTTAGTTAATAATAACCAAATAAAATCACCAACTATAAATATCTATGGATAATCAAGTAAGTTTGCTTAGTAAAGAATCAAGATGTAACACTAATTAGGTCTAAGAGGCAATTTTTTACTGTTATTTGGTTTTTTACCCATATCATTTCACTTGAGTGTTGGTTTTATAAACTATCTACAATGCCATAAAGCTCATTTTGACCTAGACATTTTGGTTTTTTCAAAATTTTAAACATTTGCTTGGTGTAAAATTTGTTCATATTTTTTTCTCCTGCTTGCTAAAAAGATATTTTAATTTCCAATTCTAATTTGATTTTTGGTATTTACAGAAAAATTAAAATGGGTTGCATCATTTTGAGGGAAGGAGACTACATTATTGGCCATCAATTATGTTTTGGAAGGAAAAAATATCTTCCTTTTGGAGTTGGATTTGCTATATATGGGAGGTTTTTTGCCATTACAAGGACTAGATCATTTTTTTCCATTGAAACACATTGTGAATCCATCATTATTCTTTATTCTAGTGTAATTTATCTCTCCTCATTTGTTGATTTGTTTTTATGCTCACTGGTTCTTTTTTCATCCATTAAAGCATATTGTGAATCAATCATTTTTATTTATTTATAGTGTGATTTATCTCTCTGCCTTTGTTTACCTATCATTATATTGGAAATATTTTTTATCAGATGATTATAATTGATCCAATTTTATTATCAAAATGAATAATTTAATTGATATAATATTTTGGAGTTTTGTTTATAAACTTCAGATGTGAATGGTGGTTATTATCTTTACCTTCATTGTTTGGTTCCTTTAAAAGATTTCAATGGTTTTGTTTATGGTTGTGTGCACACTGATCAGGAAAGAGGCTAATTATACAGTCTATTTAAATGAGAGTTTCAAATTTTCCTTTGTGATAGCATGCTTCTCTTTCCTCTTTTCCTATATTTATTGTTAAATAAATAGTTTAATCTAGGGTTTAAATAATATTAATACAATCCATTTATGCATGCTTATCTTGATTGCTTACTTCATTTAATTTCCATTTTACTATCACACTATTGAATTTTTAAATTCAATTAAAACATATTAAAATCAACCACATTATCATTATCTTAAAACACTCAAAACACTGATTGTATCACTTAGGTAAAACTCAAAAATACATTTTTATTATCATTCCCTGAAACATGATTAAAGCTTGCATCAATAGGACAAAACAAACTTACATTTTCCTCTAATTTATTAAAATACTAAAACACCATTAAATCTTTTAGAACCATCAAAGGCCTCTTATATTGAAGTAGTTCTACATAGATTAAATGGGTCATCTTATATGTCATGACCCAAAAAAAACATACCTTAGGGAGACCTTACAGGCCTCCTTTTAGAAGAGGTTAGATGAATGATCACCCCATCGACATTGGTGTGTTAATGACCCATCAATATAAGGTCACTTGGAGGGCATGGATGTAATATTCTAAAACTTATCACTTGTTCTAGTATTTTGGCCCATTATTTATGATTTTTACATACATCAATAGATGGGCACTAGAGTGAGGTCTTGAACTAGAATTTTTTTTAAAAAAAATTGTCCTTTAAATTCATTACCTAAAATGGCATTCCAGGTATTAAAACTAGAAAATGGAAATTCTAAATCCACACATGGCCTTTTCTTGGCTTGGAGGAGGTGGTTTCCCTATAAACATTACATGGTAACTCATGACTTACCTAAGAATATAGATAACTTTTATCCTAAATACACACACAATGGGATTCAAACTAGAGAAGAACACATTCACACATTTAGGGATGTCATTATCTTGAATCAAATCCAGCATGGAAATATTTCTTGCTACCTATTTCCTTGCTATTTGGATGAGGTTGATTACAATTGGTACCTCAATTTGTGAGATGGGTATATCACCTCGTCGGATGCCTTTGAAAATGATTTTGTTATCAAATTTAGCATGGTCATTGACCTTGTTGCAATCTACTATTAATTTTATATAGACTATAGGGATCTAATGAACCCATGAGTATATTTAACATTCACTTTCATCAGTTATACAAGAGGTTAAAAGACCCATTCTTAAAAATGAAAGTAGGTTCTATCAAGATCAATATTAAAATATTGGATCCCTTGAATGTTATGCTTTTTCAAAGGTCTTTATCCACTCTCACATTGTTGGCATTGACTTACCAAGAATCCTTCAACCTTGAGAAAAAAAAATGTTACATGGCTATGGTGTTGATCTATTTTATCCATTAAGACATCTAAATGTTTACACCAAAATTCCTATGATTTACTTACCTACAAATTAGTCCATAGACCAATTTGTACCTTACAGTCAGGGATTGTCTCAGCCTTGTAACCAACCAAGACTCCTTGTGACCAACAAAAACCCTATTAGTATATTTAACACTTACAATTATGATGATTCAACATTTAATCAATGATTTTTTTTGCCTTGTTTTAGTGATGAGGTGTCTTTTAGTGTTGTTACTAATTAACTATTATTTGTTATGAGAGACTCTCAAGAATCAATGCATGGGTTGACATATGGTATGGTGTTCCCAAGTTTATAATTTGGGTTCTACAAATGTGGAAATGAGATATATGTTGAATAATTCATGTTGACCAAGAATGTACCATTTTTTAGGCAAGAACCAATCCAATAGAGTAGTGATGATGATGAGTCTGATGAAGAAATTACAACACTTATTTCAAGAAATTTCATGAATGAAATTCAAAGTAGTAAGGAATTTTCTACATAAGAAGATAAATCATAAACCTCTTATAATCAATTTGAAGATGAATTGGAAGGCTTGGAGTAGTTATATGAATAATATGTATAACATGCATCTAAAATAAGCCTACCATATGTTATTTTTCCTACATTTAGAAAAGTGATTCAAAAAGATCAATAGTGAAATTGTAATAACTTAGATCTCATTGCATCATTTGAGGTGGATGAAATATAATAAATTAAGGTTTAGATTGGTTGTATCTATGAATAAAAATAATTAAATGAGCTCAAAATAGAATATTCCTCACTCCAAGATAGCCTTACTTTTGATCCAGTTGGCATAGGTTTAAATAATGCAATCAAGATGTTTCTCATCACTAAAGAGCAACATTTGTACATTGTAGATGATAAGTGGAAAGAGGAAGAAAATTAGGTTGTTGTTTATACACATAAAATTTTAATTCATTTAGATCAATACATTAAGTATGATTGTAAAAATTTGATGTTCCTCTCAATTGTAAAGGACATCAAATTATAAATAAATAATCATGAGCATAATGGCTAAAACAATGAATAGATGAGGTTGGTGGTAGTGTTAAATAAATATACATTGATCCCTTATAAATTTCCTCATACCTAAACCATCGATGATAACACCAAAAGGTCATTAATATGGGAATAACAGATCTTGTTCTTTCTAGATGATAAAATTAACAAGAAGGATGTTGTTCTAGGATTCATATCAAAAAGAGAGTAGGTAACAATTGACTAATTGATTGTTTGTCATGAAGAACATATATTTTATAGATTGGGTGTTCCAATATATTTGGTATGTGTTGATACCCACCCCTATCCCTCACTATAATTTAGTGTATAGGTAGATCTATTTCTCTAACCTTATCTAAACTAATTTCAAATCAAACATACGTGTATTGTTCAGTTTAATAATAACATAATTTTTCATAATTTACATGAGAACATCACATACAAGACTCTTTGTGTTAGTAAACATGAATTAAAATGGAAACATCAATGCAAATATGATTTTCCCTTTGGAATGCTACCTACCAACCTTCTCAAAATACTAAATATGAAAATCTTATGTCTTAGGTTTTTAACTAGTGAGGACGTCCTATGGCCCATCCACAAGATATTCCTCAAAATATTTCTCCTAGGCATGGATTGTCCTTGAAAACTCTCATAAATACCTTCTTTTTGATTTCCTAATTTACTTTCCTACTTTTCTTTACTCATTTCATTTTTTTTTTAACTTTTCATCATCAATATGGCCTTGTTGTTTATCTTTTTTGGTCTAGCATATTTATTTTTCCATGTTGGTTCATCATTGATCAAATAATGAGGAATAATAGGTTGTACATAGGTATTTTAAGTGATATTATATTGTGTAAGTACCCTAAGTAGTTTGTGACTTAAGATTCTATTTTTGAATTAGTTTCTAAATCTTACATTGTCATGAGCATTCTAAATTATTTTTTGTTTGGGTGAGTTTGGGTAAAATATATAATCTCTAAATATATTATTTCAAAACCATAAACCATAAATCACATTACTATGGTTTCTAGGTTTACTTGGATGAACTTGATACAATTAAGATCTAGGGTGAAAAATCTATAGTTCTGCCTTTCATTTCCCATGGTGGTCTCAAACATAAAATTGAGACATTAAAAATAAATAAATAAGAGAAAAGAGAAAGTAAAAAATAAAATCAATTTTGAAAAAACATAACTCTTGGGTGATTCAGGCAACCTCTACTAGGGCTATGGTCTAGAGGACTTAGGGATTCAAGGAATTGCCCTTGTTGTCAAATGGATAATTAAAGTATTCAAAGGTGAAGAGCCCTAGAAATACATAGTCATAAATAATATCTTGCATAATTTTCCTACAGGAAAAATCAAATTGGAAAGGGTTTAATATTATGGATCTTCTAGGTCCATTCTTTATCAAAGTTGTTGGTTTATCAATATTTGCTTTTATTTGGTCTAATTGGGATTATGTAAAACCTTTTATCAGTGCTAAACATATCTTTATATGGTTTGGGACATGATACTAGGGTTATATATCCATTTGGTGGAATCTTTGTGTCAACAAAAGGCCTTTTGCACTCACCAAGGGTTGTTCTACTTTTGAGCGGTTCACTAAAGGTTTGAGTAATTTTAAAGATATTTTCTCACAGAATGACTAGGTAGCCTAGTTGAAAATTAGAGTCAGATTTCAAATCCCATCTACTCAACATATAACATATACTCTCCTACAAAAATCACTATAGGTTAATAACAATATAACTTTTATGGATGAGGAAGGTTAATTCTAGGAAAGTATTAAATGGTTGAAGGGTTTGCCTATTTTTGAATTATCTACCCAGATGATATAAAATAAACTCTCTTTTTCCAAATTCCCTTATCTTACCCTTAATCATATTTGGAATTTTTGTGAACCCCTTCATTCTTGGTCCTTTAGGTTTAATGTTATATGGGCATCCTATATTGAACCCAAAAAGTCATATTTTCTATGGCTATTGATATATAATAAACTTATCATTGGTACTATTTTGGTTAAGAATGGTTTTGGACAACCATATTGTTCCTTTTGTAGTGATTCTGAAACTATTGAACATATTTTTTTTAATCTTATCCTTATACGATGAAATGTTGCCTTAAAGGCTAGGCTATTGTTTTTAATTATGAGATAGGTTGGCTGAATATTGATTTTGGTTATGTTTGTCTTAAAAAAAATTCCACCCTTTTTTCCATAAGTTTTAACTTGTTTTCTCAACTAAAATTTTGTGGTTTATATGGAAGTAAAGGTGTTTAGAGGTTTTTCAATTGAAGGCTAGGGTGCTTTCTAACTTCACTATTGAATTCATCATTTACATTATTTATTTGTAGATCTTTCTCTAGTTGAAGGTGCCATAAGTACAATTGGAGTAGTTCTTCAAGATTGAAATGCTTAAGATCACATCTGAGTTTTTGATTGATTTGGGTGGATATCTTAAATTAGTTCCCCATCTAAACTAGGGAGTCTGTCATGGAATGACCATCGAGGTAAAGATATCTAAAAATAAATGGGAGTGCATCAAAGATTCTTAGTTTGATAAGGTAGATGACCCAGTTCATGAATGGGCTAATTCATCATAATCAAATAGGAATGGGGCCGATGGTTGGCTTGTTACTAATAATGATATGATTTAGGATGTGAAAAATGTTGATGTGGACTATAATGTTAATGTGATCAAGGAAATTGAGGAAGCTATTGTTCCTTTATATCTTGAAATTGACATATTCTTTGATGATAAGGATCCTATTCAACCTCTTCCCTCTTCTCTTCCCTCCTTGGTACAAATCATCAAGGATCAAATAAAAATCTAAAAATTGATTGAAGATAATGTGAATGTCTGTATTAGAAAATTAGAAAAACTCATTTAAAGGTGTGGCACTACAAAATTGTATGAGGTGTTGGAATATGTCAAATCTAATAACATGAAGTCCTTGTTAAAAAATGTCAATCATTTCACTCCATCATTGATTGTTGGATTGGATTAGATGGGACCTAGTTCAAATCTAAGTAGTGCAGTGGGACCTATTCTTATGGATTTTGATCTTGATGAGGACAATGACATGGATTATACCATATCTTGGAGGGTGCCATATGATGAGTTAATGTATTTTTTAAACTTTAGATCCACCTCTATTCTGGGTGGTAGGATGTGTTTTGGTTTTATTTATTTTCTATTTTTTTGGGATACCTATTTAGGGCTGATTTTTTATACTGCAATATCAAATTTTAACACTTTGACTATTAGGGGGATGCCTCTTGGTTTGATATTATTTGTTTTTTGATAGTTTTCTAAATGTTTTGCATCACTAATGCTTATAATTTGTACTTGATATTTCAATATAAAAAAATACCATCAAAGACCCCTTATTAAAAATTTGAATTTAGTTTTAGAGGGAAAATATAAATACCCCCTAATTGAGATATTAAAAATAATTAAATCCATGATAGGCTACTTATTAATAAAAACACACTATATACACCTTGATGGATGATGCTCTTATATCACTAGACTTCCTAACAACTATGATCAAGTACAAATTATAATATTTACATACCTAAAATTGATCACAAGTCCACTTACATCATCATTGAAAATTGATATGTAATTAAATGTAAATGAAACAAGTAGATAGTAAATATCACATGTAAATGTAAAACATACATAATGATGAAGCACCTAAATTATATAAATATGTGGATTTTTTGTCAAGATCCCCACCCCTTAAGAGTACACTTGATTACCTTGTATAAGCAAATAAACACAGAATTTAACCAGAGGTAAAACGTAACTAGAATTTAGTAACAACACATAATATGAGAGACAATACAATATTGTATTAATACTCTTCCAGAAGGAAATACAATGAAGAAATCACACTCTTCCCACACCTCTTGGGCGTACAGTAATTCTCCCTCAAGAGTTCTCTCTCTCATAACCAATCACAACCACAACTCAATAACCGAGTTGTTCCCTCCACCAGTCAGTAACAACACTGCCAGTCTACCAAGTACTCAAAGTACTCCAAGTACATCTCCTTGATCTTACTCCTTGTTGTGTTTCAAATCTCCTTGATCTTGCTACCCCACAGATCTCCTTTGAGCTTGTACACACACACACACACACCTGCAAATCAATTGATCTTACTTACCATGTAGATCTCCCCTGATCTTGCACAACCTATAGATCAACTGATCTTACAATTAGAATGATCTCTTCCTTGTCCTTGATTACAATATAGCCCCATGGGTCTCTTAAATAGATCCCATACAAACAATAATTAGAATTCCTAATTACAATAATTAGAAATGCAAACTCAAGACTAAAATTAGTCTTTTACATGCAAACTAACTATTCGTCTAAAATTAGACTAGTTCTGGAAGCACATGCAAACGCATGCACACATAGGTTACTGACGTCAGTTCCTGTCTGACCGATGTCAGCTAACACATAACCAACATCGGTTGCTCTACACACTGGATATGGCCGACATCGATTGATTAGACTGACATTGATTGCTCTGCAACTCAACAACCTCCTCCATTTGCATCAGTGAAGCTTTTAGCTCCACAACCTAACAATCTCCCACTTGGAGATAAATAGCTGCACCTATACTTGTACCTGTACATCATCTAATTTTGTTTCCTGGCTTGTATTCCTCTTCAAGTTCAATCTTGAAGACCAATAGAAGTTGAATGAAGATTCAACTTCTCCTTTATTCCCAGCTTTGTTAACATACCTACAGGGTTCCTATCCATATGGATCCATTCCAGCTTCAACTCACTATCCTCCAATACCTGTCTAATGAAGTGGTACCTAAGCTGTATATATTTGGTTCTTGAATGAAAGGCTGAATCCTTTGCAAAATGAACTGATCTTTGACTATCATTATACAATCTATAACTCTCTTGCTCCTTTCCCAATTCTTTCATGAACCAAGTCATCTATATCATTTCCTTGCTAGCCACCATGACTGCAACAACCTTCTGTATCTCTGAAATCCAGCTAACTGTAGTACCACCAATAGTGATCACATATCCTATGGTGCTTCTTCTATCATCCAAGTAACCTACGATATCTGAATCTACATACCCATGTAGAGAAGTGCTTGACCCTGCATAGCATGAATACCTACTGCTAGTCCCTCTCAAATACCCGAGAATCCACTGAACTGCTTTCTAGTGCTCTTTTCCTAGATTAGCCATAAACTTGCTGACAACTCCCACTACTTGGGTAATATCAGGTCTAGTACACATGTACTCAACCTCATCATGTGATTTGGGACATTGTTCTGTGAACTATCCATCCATAGGTGTGATAACTGGTTCTGCATCCTACATATTGAACCTCTCCACTACCTTATTCACATAATCATCCTAAAACAACATCAACCTGTGACTTTCCTTGTCTCTAGAAATACTCATGCCAAAGAATTTCTTTGTTGCTTCCAAATCCTTTATGGCAAACCTCTGAACTAATTTTACCCTTAGCTCAACAACTCCCTGCATGTGTGACCCTGCAACAAGTATATACACTACATACAATAATAGGGTAATGTAGCTAATATTATCCAACCAAGTAAAGTAAACACAATGGTCACATTGACATTGACTAAATCCATGCTTTGTCATACACCTATCAAACCTTAAACACCATTGTCCTGTAGCCTACTTAAGACCATATAACCTAGCCTTCTATCTCACCTGTCCATTCTCTCCTTTCTTTAACCTATAAATCCATTCATCTTTTAGTGCTTTCATACTGACTGGAAACTCTACCAAATCTCCCATTTGGTTTTTTCCCAAGGAATTCATGCCATGCTCCCACTATTTCCTAGATTCTACCTGATCTGCCTCTTTAAAACGTCTTGGTTCTTGACCATCAATGAGTAACAAATAGTATAAAGAATGGGAATAAATAATTTGAGACTTACCCTTTCAGTCCTCCTCATGGGCGTTTGAGACTCCTTAACAGCTTATTGTCTGCCCAAAATCCATTCTGATAGTGACCTATCTCAGTCACCTCTAGCCAACCCTAGTCTGCACTTGATCAATGTCGATTCCACTTGATCATCAACACCAGTTCTCTGACCAATGTCAGTGTCCACTTGGTCACCGATGTCAGTTCCCTGACTGACATTGGTATCCACCTACCCGACACCATTGACTTTGGTTTGCACATGACCAATGTTAGTACCTACTTGATTGATGTCAGTTCTCACCTGACCCACGTCGATAACTATGTTTTTCTGTGAGTGATGATTTTTACCCGTGAGCTCACTTTGGATCATAACCTTGTCCAAACTGCCCTGCTTAGAATTATTCAGCCCCTTGAGCTAATCTCTGTCCATCATCTTCTCCTTGAAAATTAAGGCTTTCTTGTTCTTGTCAAAAACATCATATTTCCTCTTCTTGCAATAAACCCAATCGTTTCTTGTAGCATACCACTGTGATCCTCCAATAGAAGCTCCCTTCTTTGTTGACCCAGTTTTAAGAAACCTCACTTTCTTCTATTGCTTACAGAAATATTGATCTATGCTTTTCAAAGCTGAACTCTTACCATTTGACTTAAGAACATCCATTCCCTTCTTACTCATGTGACCAAGCCTACTGAGCCACATCTTCACATCTACATCTAAAGTAGATAAACTAGAAGGAGAATCAATAATACAAGTAGATAGATAAAGAGTACCTACTTTTTTACCTCTTGCTAAAACAAGTGCACCCTTGGAAAATTTCCAAGATTCTGCTGTGAGAGTTACTGTGCATCCCTCATCACCCAACTTTCCAACAGAAATCAAATTCTGCTTCAAGACTGGGACATGCATGACCTCCTTCAACACCCATGTGTTGCTTGTCTACAATTTTAGCTGCACTTTCCCTTTGCCAACCATTTGACAAGGCTTACCATCCCCTAAATAAATATTTCCAAAGTCTCCATGGACATAATCATGAAAAAATTCTCTATTTGGGGTTGCATGAAAAGAAGCATCATAATCTAAAACCCATGATTCTACCTAACTATCCAAGGAAACTGTAAGAGCATCTTGTGCAACAATACCTGCAACATTTGCTTCTTCATGTTGATCTTCTTTCAACCAATAATCTTTCTTTGCATGTCCTTTCTTTCCACAATTCTAGCAGATTATACTACCATACCTAGATTTAGATCCACTACTTATCTTTGACCTTGATTTCCCTTGCTCAACCTTCTCTCTTTGCCATCTCCTGCTTTCAACACTTAAAGTATTACCTGATGTCTCACCTATGCTTTTTCTGTGAATTTATTCATTCAAGATTACACTAACATCATCATCAACTTTCAAGATATTTAAAGCAGACGTAGTATTACTTACTGCCATTACCAAGCTATCCCAACTTTCAGGTAAAGAGCATAAGATTAAGAGAGCCTTAATTTAAACATCAAAAGCTATATTGACTAAAATTAACTAGTTTACCAAACCATGGAAATCACTAAGATGACTATGTACCGATCCACCTTCCAGCATTTGCAAATTAAATAATTGCTTCATAAGAAATACCTTATTCAAAGCTGAGGGTTTTTCATATAAATTTGCCAAAGATTCCATTAACTCTACCATTGTCCTTGCCTGAGATAAGTTGGAAACCACAGAAGCTACCAAGGTCAACCTTATAGCTCCTAGAGCCTTTCTATCAAGAACCTTCCATTCTTCATCTTGCATACATGTGGGCTTACTCCCACTCAAACAAAAACACCTATGAGTGACCTGTAATCAATAAACACTAACTTGCTCTGACCACCTATTAGTGTACCTAACCAATCTTTGATACCAACTGTCATGATACCTACCCCTTAAGAGTACACTTGATTACCTTGTATAAGCAACTAAACACAAAATTTAACTAAAAGTAAAATGTAACTAGAATTCAGAAATAACACAGAATATGAGAGACAATACAATCTTGTATTAATACTCTTCTAGAATAAAAATACAATGAAGAAATCAAACTCTTCCCACACCTCTTGGGTGTACATTAATTCTCCCTCAAGAGTTCTCTCTCTCACAACCAATTACAACCATAACTCAATAACCGAGTTGTTCCCTCCACCAGTCAGTAACAACACTACTAGTCTACCAAGTACTCAAAGTACTCCAAGTACATCTCCTTGATCTTGCTCTTTGTTGTGTTGCAGATCTCCTTGATCTTGCTACCCTACAGATCTCCTTTGACCTTGCACACACACACACACACACACACACACACACACACACACACACACACACACACACACACACACACACACACACACACACACACCTACAGATCAACTAATCTTACTTACCATGTAGATCTCCCTTGATCTTGCACAACCTAAGATCAACTAATCTTACAATTGGAAGGATCTCTTCCTTGTCCTTGATTACAGTATATCCCCATGGGTCTCTTAAATAGATCCCATACAAACAATAATCAGACTTCCTAATTACAATAATTAGAAACACAGAATCAAGACTAAAATTAGTCTTTTACATGCAAACTAATTATTCGTCTAAAATTAGACCAGCTCTGGAAGCACATGCAAACGCATGCACACATAGGTTGTCGACGTCAATTCCTATCTGACCGATGTCGGCTAACACATAACCGATGTCAGTTTCTCTGCACAATAGATATGATCAACATCGGTTGATCAGACTGATGTCAGTTGCTCTGTAACTTAGCAACCTCCTCCATTTGCATCAGTGAAGCTTTTAGCTCCACAACCTAACATTTTTATCCCCATTTGAAGTAATAATGATCACTAACCAATAATATATGTAAACATTAAATGATCAAAATTGAAACAATGCATAGGTAAAGGAAGTATTTATGTGTATATGCAAAGTTCTATGTCATAATTAAATATAAACAATAGGTCATATATCAAGAAAAAAATGTAGACCATAACATGTACATAGACAAAATACACCATATATACATAGAATGTGGGCCATATCATCATATAAAATGGATTGTGCATATAACTAGACCCCTATCACAACAACTAACTCTTCTGCTCCTCATTTCCTTGAAATAAATTGCACTTCATTAGCATAGATTTAGAATTAGGTGTGTTGGATGCCTCAATACGAGGAAAGACTATCCTTTCATCATGTGATTCATCCATTATTTCATCCAAAACCTTTGAAAATTGCTGCATCTACATAACATATGAAATATAAAATTTAATGCATTAAAATTGTATATTGAAAATGTAAATTTTTCAAGAAAAAAAATTGCAAAATGATTCTAGACTCACCATATTCCATCTAAATGGTTGTCTATGGCTGTGAGACCTCGTATACACCTATGATAGATAATCCTATAGACCATACGGATATTTTTATATCTAGACGTGCATATATTTATGTAAATATGACATAGAATATCATTTATTAAAGCAAAAAAACAATTTTACTGTGTTCTCACAAGTCTCCATCCCTAAATCATTTCCTATTTCAGAGATAGTGCATCCTCAAATGTAGCCATAACATCAATAAAATATTATTATTATCCATGAGGGGTACCCATATCATCCCTCATCATCTATAAAACCAATAAATGAATAATGTCTGACTCCAATGAGCATGATAAAAATATATGACTATAATATATATCTTATAAAATAATTTTTTATTCAAGGTACAATAAACATACATGAATAAATATTTAATTAAAAAAATGTCAAACCTATGTAGTGGGTACACCCATGCCAATTTTAACCTCTAAAATAGAGTTAAGGCCTTTTGAGCTACCCAAAATATCACCATTCATCTATAAAATAAACAAATAACAAGTTTAGTTAAATAAATTAGTCAATTAATTAAACACAGTAGAAAATAAAATTAATATTATTTTACAAACATAAACAAACTACAATTAAAATTAAAACTTTGTATCAAATATAGATGGTGAAGATAGTACATCTAGCATAGTGTCTAGAATGCTGCTATCATGTGCTATTTAAACATCTACAAGTGGTGTATGCTCTAGCATGCTAGTCTTTTAAGATCTTGAAGAATCTATAGGTGGTGTATGCTCTAGCATTTTAGTCTCCATATATATAGTCTATGTATATTTCAATTGAATATAAAGTACCATACACTTCTTTCCACATGATTTGTAATGATGCATAAGAATTGTAACATGAGTAGGAGGAGGGATATTAAAACCTATACCAATACCAAAAAAACTATTAACACCACTACCACTAACACTATTACCACTACTAGCAACACCATTAGCACCATATATAGGTTGAGAAAAAGTCTTTAATGTATGCATACCATATTTAATCATAAATTATGTAAGACTCATAACTACCTCAAGGGTTTCCATGTCTATGGTCTGATGTAAAATTTTAGGAATATATGCATACGTTATTATTTTTTATTTCTTTGAGATCAATTATAATGGTTTTGGTCTTGTTTGGCATTAGTGCTATCAAATGAAGACCCACCTTCCCTTCCTTTGAAGGCCTCAATGTCCAAATAGTTTGGAATTTATTATAGCACAAACTCATAATACAATTTTCTCAAAAAGGATATTAGAACCTCATTATTGTTGCAGGGAGGTTCATCAAACACCATCCATCATCTATCCCAAAATTTATATTTCATCTCCTCATGAACACACCAATCAATACTAATATGTTTGCTATTCATTGATGGAGGTTATTTGGTTCCAGTATCTTGGGGTCTAGTAGGGGTTTTTTGTAAACAAGCTCAAGCATAGAATAACTTTTTGTGCTAAACATTTAATTATTCATTGAAGTCATATAAGATACAAAAAATGATAACTTGAGCATGGATAATGGCACCCAAACCTTAGGTCCCTCTTGCTTTCTCTCATGACCCTCATAATCATCTTTTCACTAATTCCCAATCATCCATAGCCTTCCATACTTGATTCCAGCTGATTCAGACTCCTCTTTTTATGACAGATCCATCCCCCCAAGCCCTGTCTACTCAAGATAATAGAACCACACTTGGATTATGACATTGATGCCACTCTTATCTACTTTTGGCACTCTTATCCAAGTCCATTTTTAGCCAAAATGATCAATTTATTTTATTTTCCCATCCTTTTGCTTGTTGGCCTAACATGAGCACATTCAACCCATGACCAATAGATCCCTATAAAATCCCATTCAAAGATCATTTGGAAAGGGTTGGCAATTATCACTAAGAAAACAAGAATATAAGAAAGACTACTCAAGCAATGTTCCATATTCTCTGCATATATCTATCCAACACACTTATAATATTATTTAAATCCTTACACCAATCCCTAGCCACCTCAAGCACATATAGTTTGGCATTATTCATCTTCATACACATAATTGCACAAAGCACATCAAGTGGGAGAACTACATGTGGCTTGATCCCTCTTCAGAGTATTGGTATGTAGGTAGTGTGCCCACACAAGGGATGTGGATCCATGTCTAGTGAATATTAAACACACTAAACCCCCACTCTTTGCTTAGAATTGGTCAAAGCACAATAGAAGATAGGGTTTGAAGAGAAAATTTTCTCTATAGGGAGCTCTACAAACTTCCAGCTGCTAAAACTTTATAGACATGGTCACATAGACCTATAAAACATAACCTATAAAGCTCATATCCTCAAGACAATAGATGTAGAGGTGAAATAAAACATCAATGCCACTCTTGTCTATTGTTATCACTCTTATCCAATCATAAAATGAAGTTCAAATCTCAATTTACAATAGTATCTCAATCCTGCATAGTGAATTTGAACCTCAATCTTAGTTGGATCAATCAGTTTCCATCTCAGTCTTATTTTCTTTCCCTTATTACTATTTTTAAAATTTTTTGAATTACAATCAAATTTCACAAATTAGTATCTTAATAATGGCATATTTATTTACTAATTTTACTACTTAAACCCTTTAACTAAATTAGGAATGATACACCAATATTTCCAAAATTGTTAAATCATTTGGTGAACATGACTTACTTTGTTTATGTATAAAAACCCTATAAACTCTATGGTAAATTTCCTACTAATTTTTCTTATATTTTTATAATTTTTTACCTGCATAATAAAATTATAAATTTTCATTAAATTTTAAAATTTTGTAGTAATTTTAAAATAATTTTCTTTCAAACCCTAGTTGCACATATTAGGTCCCAATATTTTCCAATAAAATTTGGTTTTTTTACTAGTATATTAAAATAAAAAATTCACTACAAATTTCAAAATTCAATAGTAATTTTTAAAAATATTTATTTTTCAAAACCCTAGTTGCATATACCAGGTCTCTCTAAATCATAAATTATCCAATAAATTTCTGATTTTTTACTTGCATACTTAACTCAAATATTCACTTTAAATTTCAAATTTTCATAATAATTTTCAAAATAATAATATTTAAAAACCTAATTTCTTACACTAGGTCCTATTAATTTTGAGATATCACCTTACATTCTAAAATCATATTGCAAAAAATGGATCACACTTATTTGCAATTTTTTCTTACATTTCTTGTAAATAATGAGACCATCATTGGTCCTATCATGTACATCAATGATAAATTTTATCATATGTTAGTATAAAGCTTCATTATTTGAATTTCATGCTTACTCTTTATAATAAAGGATGATATTACAAAATATGCTGCTCAAATTACACAAGATTTTAATATTTCTTTTTCATACCCTTTCTCTCTCATGAGGAATAATGTCCAACTCTATTTTGATAAACATGTTAGAAATAATACGTCACTAGTCAAAGATATTTATTCATTTATTCACAATCTCATGCTCTCTATACTTCACTCCCTATCTCTCATATGAATTTTTTTTTAATTTTATCTTGCTACACATATTCAACATATCATAGCACATGTCAAAATTCTTTATACATCAATGCATAGTTCCATACTCTCTATCCCTTGTTTGCTATCTCTCATGTGGAATGTTCTCTATAATCATATTGCTATACAAATTATAACTCCACCTACATGAATTTCATCCCATATACATGGTTTCTACATAGATATACCTAACTCCTTGGCTACATGGTTTTTACATAAGCTAACTACCACCTGTCAAGTTTTAATGTCATATATTATGCATAGGAAAGAAATTACTTATCCTCCTCTCCCCCAATAGGGTGATAGATACTATCCCTCTAACCAGGTCCATGGTATTACCCCTCCAAAAGGTGAGGCAACATATACTATTATTACTAATGCATACATTTAGCCTATAGCTTCTTCAAGCTATCTTCAACATATATGCTTACATGTTCAATTGAAAGCAACTAGGGTTTACACTTGTAAAAATCTAAGGGATCAAATCACCAATATGAGCAAGTTAATTTCAAAATTACAAACATAGAATCAGATATTATATGACAAGATCACAACATTAGAAAATCAAATTATAATACAAAGCCTCAAAGGCATCCTAGTGTCAATCATGTATATGCACCTTCACCTAGTCAATTGGTTGCAATCAACATTACATATCAAAGTAAGAAATCAAAAAAAAAAAAACTCTACAACTAGTGATTCAAAAATCATTCAAAGGTCAAAAAATAGTTCAAGTGAGGTACTAAGAGAAATGATTAAATTTAAGTTGATCAAACTACCTCTTCTACGTCTAGTGAGAAGATCCAAATATTATTGTGCATATCATAGAATGCATGGGCATCAAATAGATTCATGTTTTTTATTGAAACAGCATGTACAATAGATAATTGCTAATGAGGAACCTATAGAAGGTAAATTAGTCAATCAATCCATAATGACATAGGAACACATTCACAAAGGGTCAAATTAAAAATAACACAAAAGTGGTTACCAAAGCATAACTCAAAGTAACAAAAGGATCAAAAGGAAAAATTAGAGCAAGGAATAGTACCATAGGCATAGGTAAAGCATGAAAATATGCAAATATACCTCTCCAAAATGAGTCTCAACTTTCAAAGCAGTATGGGTTTGGTCAAAAATATCTACAATAGTTTGATTATCAAGGTCAAGGGTTGGGCAATCAAGCTCAAGGAATCACTACTCCTATTCTAGCAGTTGATTTTGTTTGTCACCAAAGTTTGGGATTTATTGAACATCCTAAATAAATCATTCATGGACATAATTTATCAAAGGAAAAGATCCAGATACAACAAAAGTCAACACTAGCATTATATTGGTTTAAAATCAAGAATATAATGATGAGTGAAATAATACAATGCATTATGATTTTCAAGATACTAATAATGAATCCAAATATTCAAAATCATATTCACAACCATTCCCTCATGTTTCACAATTATGCATGATTCCTTTATTCGATATAGGACACCATGATATGGAGTCTCTCATGAGACTTATTGGTTAGTATCATCTCTCCTCAACCTGACTTGTACATAGTTTCTCAGTTTTTCTTGTACATAGTATTTTTATGATTGATTGTACATAGTTCATAACATTTCAAAACACAAAAAATATTAATTTTTTTTAAAACACCAAAAACTTTTTGAATATATGCATTATCTATGCTTTACATTTCTCAAATCATGCTAGACTTACATTTGTTATTCTATGTTATTGTTTATTGATTTATCTACATTACCGTACTTTACTTGATCTCCTTTGAGTGTGTGCAATGACATCCAACTTTTTAATTACTTCACTCTACCCATTGAGAGGGCATCCTACTTATACATTCAAGATACACATCAATATGCATACCTAATGGGGGCATATTCTACATGACTACACCATTCAAGTTATGTCATTCCTACACCACACACTCTAGTTATCATGTTGATGTACATTACTTACTAGCTTACATAGATTACTCTATCAACACTCACTAGTATATAACACTTATGTATTTCTTAGAATATACCTAGTATTGTACTAACATGTCTTATATACTTTCACTTCTTGGTTTAATTAGTTAGAGATGATTGTTTTTCTAGTATTTATACACTTTCCTTCATTGCTTTATGTAGATATGTGTGATTGAATTCATCATTTCCTTTTTAATCTCCTATATGTGCCTTAGAACATTTGTCAATGTCCTTTGCTTCTATTCATTTGATTATGGCCCTCATGCCAAACCTTGCTTTTTTCAATTATGTGTATGTGGTATTTAAACATGCCTTATATGCTTGCTTTCTAATTTGAGTGACATGTGCCCATTTCCCTTCTTTGCTTGGCCCCTTGACCAATCTTGTATGTTTTTTGATTCTTGCCTTGTGTGTTTATTTCTTGTTTGATTCTCATTGTTTGCAATTCCATGATCTGAATAATGCATTATCTTTCTATCTTGGATGTCATGATGGACATCATTCTCCATCCCTCCTTGCCAACTAAAAACTAATGACTAATAACTAACCAGACTTCTTATTCCAATTCAGTAAATTACACATGATATTACATTATTAAATCTATCTAGGCATACCCCTATTGATATAAAAATCTCTCAATACAAATCATACTATATCTTGAGATATCTTGTCGATTATCATTGCTATATCATATATCTTTGTATCATAACACACTTGTAGGGCTCTTTCTTTTGAGATCAGTCATTGTAGGGTATTCTTCCTATCCTTATAAGAGGAGGAAACAAATAAGGGTTTTGTCATAGAGATCAAATCTACTAATGGTAAAAAAAAATAGCATTCAACACACCCAAAATAACAACCAAACATCAAAACAATTAGAATAGACCAGGCAGATAATGAGAATATCAAAATAGTTAATAGATTTGGCCTAAGACAATAGTGCCCAACTTGGAATACAGTGTCGATGCCACTAGTGTCCAATTTTAGTTCTCCTATCCAAACAATAAAAAAACTTTCTAGAAGAAGGTAGAAAAGTAGGTTCAACGACAGTTTTGCATAGCCAAAATAGTTTAGAATCAATAATTTTTAGTACACTTTCATTCAGAGAATCTAGATATAGGGGCATCATACACAAAATGATGGATCTTAATTCTAGTTTCAAATACAATAGTTGATATGAATTTCATATCAGAATCCATGTTTTAGACACTAGTGGTTGGGGGCAATATGAATGGCACATTTATTTCTTTTCTTTTTGAGTTCAGCATTACCCAAGCATTCTTAGTAGTTTCATGCCTTATTCTATTTGTAGGTGGTTGGCATCATTTTAGAATGGACTTCATATAATCCTAACTTACACATTCCTAAGTTCTTGAGTTCCCAAGTGGCTTTCATACAATCCTAGTGCACTAGTTCAGAGTGTCTTCATATAATCTTAATGTCCATCTTTTGGAGTGTCCAAGAGTGGCCTAGTTTCTATCATACATTTGGCTATCCATGACAACATTGTCAGATCATAGTACATTTATGTGATTTAAGATCCATCTCATAAGACATACATTTCATACTGGTATCAATTCATAGCTTCATTTCACAGGGCAATCATGGAGCTAAAAGAGTAACTAAACTTTGCATTCTTGAACCACCTATTCAGAGGGATTAGACAAATAGTCCAAACATTGATTAGCACACTCATGATCACCTAGCTTCACTTTATGGGATACAATGGAGCTAAAGGGCTAGCATTTACATTCTTGAGCCACTTCTGAGGAATTGAGCACTCAACTCTATTCATGATATTACTCTTGGTACAACATCATACAACATTACTCAACATTAAATTACATTATAATAGGTTTTGTATTGGTCTACACACACAATGAGGTGTATTCATTTTTTTCTCTTCCTCTCTCTCTCATACCCAATTTTGTATGTTATTATTTTATATATAGTGTATCTAGTAAGAACTAATCTACTCTTTGTTTTCTCTTGTATATTTTCACTTCACAGGATGCTCTCTCCATACACACCCAACATCACATAGCTTCATAAGCTTTACCCTTGTAGGTAAGTTCAGGTTTGCTTTTTATTTATCCTTTATCCTAGTATTTCACTTGGTTACATCACTAGAATAAAAGGGGGGGGAAATGTAGTCATATAAAATGCAAAAATTAGTAACTTGATCATGGTTAATAGCACCCAACCCTTAGGTCCCTCTTGCTTTCTCTCAAAACCCTCATAAGTATCTTTTCACTGATTCCCAGTCATCTTTATCCTTCCAAACTTGATTCCAATTGAGCTAAACTCCTCTCCCCATGATAGATCCATCCCCCTAGGTCTTGTTTGCTTAGGACAATAGTGCCACACTTGGAATATAGCACTGGTGCCACTCTTGTCCACATTTGACACTCTTATCTAAGTCCATTTCTGACCCCAATGATAAATTTCTTCTAGTTTCCAATCCTTCTCTTTATCATCCTAACACAAGCACATTCAACTAATGACCAATATATCCCTATACAATCCAATTCAAAGATCATTTGGAAAGGGTTGGCAATTATCACTAGTAATCAAGAATAAAAGAAAGACTACTCAATTAGTCTTACCTATTCTCTGCATACAACCAACCAACACACTTACAAGATTATTCAAATCTTTACACCAATCCCTAGCGACCTCAAGTACATCTAGTTTGGCATTTTGCATCTTCATACACATAATTTCTCAAAGCACATCATGTGGGAGAAATACATATGGCTTGATCCCTCTTCAAAGTATTAGTATGTAGGTATCAACCCACACAAGGGGTGTGAATGCATGTCTAGTGAATGTTACACACACTAACCACCCCTCTTTTCTCAGAATTATTAAAAGCATAATGGAAGATAGGGTTCAAAGAGAAAATCTACTCTACAAAGATATCTATAAACTTATATCAACCAAAACTTCATAGATAGGGTGACACAGACCTGACGAACAAAACCTAAAAATCTTAGATCCTTAGGACAATAGTGGCAGAGGTGGACTATAGCATTGGTGCCACTCATATTTAGTTTTATATCTCCTATCCAATCATAAAATGAAGTTTAGATCTTAGTTTGTGATAGTGTCAAAATCTTGCACAATGAATTTTAACCTCTGTCTCAGTTAGATTAATTAGTTTCCAGCTAAGTCTTATTTTCTTCCCCTTATTACTATTTTTATAAAAGTTTGATTTACAATCAAATTTCACAAATAAATGAATTGATAATTGTATATTTATTTACTAGTTTTACTACTTAGACCCTTTAACTAAATTAGGAATAATACACCAATATTATTGAAATTGTTAAATCACTCAACTGTGGTAGAATCAATTCATATAAGGCACATACTCTATGCACTCACCCAAAGTGCAGTCGAGAGGGAACCAGGGCCCATGTTGGGCTAGTTATGCCATGTTGCAAGGCTTAAAATGGGTGCTCAAATAGTGAAGTTTTAACTTAGCTAAGGGGTAGACCTAGGCAAAGGCTTATTTTAGAGACTAATTTGATTCAAGTTATCCTCCATACTTAATAGATGCAGATTAAATAAAGTTTGGGTTCATGTGCATAGATCTATACCCATTTTATACGTATTTTTTTGTTGATGTCACAAAAATATAAATACTCCATTAAAATGTGAAACAAGTAAAACACATGAACTTCAAATTAGCACAACTAACCAAAATATGACATAACACAAACTCACTTGCACTACTACTATCATGTCCCATTTTTGATTAGTTTAATTTTGTGGGAAAATTTCCCATTCCAATATTTTCTATGGATTAAGGAATGAGTCAGGAAAATAATTTATTTAATATTTAATATTTTGGACCCATGATTATTTTATATTCTCAAGTTGTTTAAATGGGCCAAATAAATATTAAATATATTTTAATATTAATTGGAATTCGCAAGTTGAATGTCTATATGTAAACTTACCAATTGGGACATGGATTTTTAGGAGGATTTAATGATGAGCTTCCAAGGAAACTTGTTAATTTTCTCTTTCTTTCTTATCCTCAAGATAAGTAGGTCAAATTTGAGAAATCTTAGATAATTGAAACAAAGGAGAAAGAGGCAAGATCTAAATGATTTATAGGAAAGAGGATAAAGATAGAGTTACCTTCTTTTTATAACTCTTGTCATATTCTAAAATCAAGTATATTAGGATTTTGGTGCCAATACTTTGGGTTGTCATGTGTATTTATATGCCATGATTTCCTTCTAGGCTATCTTTTACCATTTCAACAAATTTTTGGACTTTATAGTTCAAATTTGCTTTTGAGGATGAAAACCCTCAGATGAGGAGATAAGTGGATAAAAAAACATTGATTTCAAGAGTCAAAATATGTATTCCTTTTGATTCATAAAGGTGATCTCATCCAGAGATTGCATCAGAGCTTATTGGTATTGTGTATGTAGATTTTGGTGAGTTTTTATATATTTTAGGTGTCTTCTAGTGTGGTTTAATCTCCAAATTTTTTATATTTTTTTGGTTTCATTTATGAGTGATATATATCATTACTTTTATACTATGTAAATTTACAAATGGACACCTTTCATATCTATGAGAAGTTTGAAGTAATTTGGTACCAAAATTACCAAATCTGGGGCATTAAGAGCAACCTGGTTGTTGTAGTTATATGGATATTTAAATTTCATATTTGTAGAGGTGTGTGTTTGGATATTTTTATGTTTTAATTTAATATCACATGTTTATAAATAATATTAAAATAATAGGAAAATATTTAGAAGCTATTGTGTTAAAATGATCCAATCTAGGTTCTAGTTGTGGAGGAAATTGTTAATTTCATGCAAGTACCGCTTTCTATATTTCCATAGTATTTGGAGAGCATTTGAAAAATAATTTTATGATTCATATTTTTTGTGTTTTAAATATTTTTTCAAAATATCTCTTTTTTGGACATGATAGTGGTATCAGAGTTGAAATCTTACCATTCTATTGGGGAAGATAACCATTGTGTAATTTTGGTCATGTTGCATGTCAAGTTATGAGGTTAAATTTTTAGTAAGAAGAAATTTCATGGTAGTTTTAATGGTGGAATGTCAATGCTTAATGGTTTCATGTGTGGTATCCACCATTGCATGTTAGTTGAGCTAGGTAATTTTTTGTTGTTAAAGTGAATCATGGGAAGTTTCTTTGAATCTATGTTTAAGAGTGTACCTAGAGTAAATAAAAAAAAGAGTCCCCTATCAATACATTTCCTAGAATCATATAAGTTTGTCGATCTTGGGACTTAAAAAAATAAAATGAAGTGGGAAATATGCTTTATGCATTAAGAAAAGATCTAGAGTTTTAGCATCAACCAAAATAATGTTCTACTTAATAATTTGAAGGAAATAGAAGATTGCTTATCTAAGGTTGGCCAATTAGATTGTGGAATTTTTCAATGGGATATAAATCCATTAATGGTTGCTTTGGTCCATCTCAATTTTATGAGACATCGACATGAATATTTGATCCTATTAGGAATAAGTGATTAAAATTAATTAATTATGCAATAATATGAAACATGGAAATCATTCCTTAGAATCATAGTAGTAGAGACATGGAATAAAAATTTAGATCAAAGAAAATACACACATAACACTGATATATCATGGTTCATCCAATGTGAGATAATTTCAAAAAGAGGATCTCAATAATATTATAAACAAGAGTAAAAACACCTCTAAACAAGAAACCTCTCATAGAGATAATTTTTTCTAGACCGAATTCACACTAGAATTCTTGAGATGCAAAGCTATACCTCAAAACTGATCACAATGACTACAAAGAGAAAGTAGAGCTCAAACTAAGATGAAAAACACAATTACAATGTGTTTCCCCTCACCCCTATTTATACTCTTTGAAAAAAATGCCATAACTTGGTGATAAGCCATATCCCCACCAAAATGGCACAAAATAAGGGAGGTTTTAACAAATTGGATAAAACATAATCCCTTGATTATCTCAACCTATTTAAATCACATTTATTTCTCCATAAATCATGCCAAAAATATAGGAAGTGATTATCACACTAAAAAATTTACCCTACATTTGTAAAAGTAAATAATTATATGTTAAAATTGCCTCGTTAACTTTATTTTAACCTTAGGGGTGAAACAGACTCCACATTTAACAATCTCCAACTTGGAGTTCATTTCCCCTTGAACAAAATTTAACACTTCACCATGATCTTCATGTAGACCAACCAAAGCTAAACATAAACTCAAATTATCCAATGTGACTACGTTGGTTAACATATCCATAAGATTCTAGCTCATGTGTATCTTCTCTAGCTTCACCATGTTTTCTTCCAAAGCTATCCTAATGAAATGATACCACAAATATATGTGCTTCATCCTCGAATGGAAAATAGAGTTTTTGGCTAAGTTTATAGCACTCTAACTATCACTATATAGTCCCTCAACTTATTACTTATACCTCAACTCATTTAGTAACTATTGTAACCAAATCATCTCTTTACTAGCCTTTGTAGTAGCAACATACTCAACCTTTGTGGTTGATAAAGCTACAATCTTTTGTATCTGGGAAATCCAACTAATCGCTATATTCCTAACATTAAATATATAACCTATTATACTCTTGTTATTAACATCCCCAACCATATCTAATTCCACATAACCATGAAAAGTGGTGTCTGATCCACAAAAACATAATGCTATACCCATGGTTCCTCTCAAATATCAAAGAATCCATTTTACTACTTGCAAGTGTTCATAATCTAGATTACTCATGTACCTACTTACTACTCCCATTACATGGGTAATATCTGGCCTCGTATAAACCATAACATACATCAGGATACCAAATCCTAATGAGTAAGGTACCTTGGACATATTTTGCTTTTCTTATACTATCTTGGGACACTGATCCTTTGATAATCTAAAATAGCCTACTAAAAGAGTCCCAACCAGATTAGCATCCTACATACTAAACCTATCCAAAAAATTCTTCACATACTCTTCCTGAAATAAGATCAACTTCCTCTCCTTCATATCCTAAGTTATCCTCATACCAAGGATTTACTTCATTTCACCCAAATCCTTCATATAAAAAGAATCACCAAGCTACTTCTTGAGTACTTGAATCTGTTGCATGTTCTTTCCTATAACCAACATGTCATCTACATACAAGCATAGGATAATATAATTACCATCCTAAAATCTATTGACATACACGTAATGGTTAGAATGACACTTGAAGTAACCATGTTCCAACATAAAACTATCAAAAAATTGTATAACATTGTCATGGAGTTTGTTTAAGGCCATACAAGCTCTTCTTTAGTTTGCACACCAATTTATCCTTTCCTTCAACCTCATAACCCTATAGTTGTTATATATATAATTCCTCCTCTAAATCATCAAAAAGGAATGTAGTCTTTGCATCTAATTTTTCCAAATTAAAATCCTTTACTATAACTATATCAAGCACAGTTCTAATAGAAGTCATGTTAACAACAGAAGAAAAAATCTCATCAAAATCAATATCTTTCTTCTGTACAAACCCCTTGACCACCAACTAAGCCTTGTACCTTTTCCTTCCTTCATCCCCTTAGACTTTATATACTCACTTTTTCTATAATTTATTCTTGCCCTTGGGTAGCTTCATAAAATTCCATGTCTAGTTCTCCATGAGATAACTATGTTCTTCTTCCATGGCTTACTCCCACTTCTTAGCATTCACTTGCATTGCTTCCTTAAAACATTATGGTTCTCCACTATCAGTAAGTAACAAATAACTCAAAGATGGGGAAAAATGTTTAGGATCTTTTCTTACCCTAAGAGACCTTATTATAGGATTTTGGGGTTCTTGTGTAGGAGTTTCCTTAACTATCTCCTTGGACACTTTACCATTCATAATATCATCCAACACTATGTACTCTTTTTGTTCATGTTCCTACAAATAATATTTATACATTACTTTTTATTTAAATACAACATCCCTAACCTAAAATATTTTCTTGTATCTAAGACTCCAAACTTGGAACCAAAGTCATCCTCACCATAACTAATAAAGGTACATCTCTCAGACTTAGCCTCTAACTTGGTCCTATCCTTCTTGGGAACATGAACCAATGCCTCACATCCAAAGACCATAAGAAAATAATAATTAACTTTCTTACTAGACCAAGCTTCTTTATGTATGCCTCCATCCAAAGGCATTGAAGGTCCTCTATTAATCAAATATACCTTTGTGCTAACTACTTATACCCAAAACATTAGGGGTAACCCTGCATGTAACCTCATGCTCCTAACATGCTCCATGAGTGTCCTGTTCATCCTCTCTGACACTTCATTCGCATGTGGTGTCCCTAGAACCATCTTTTTCCTATGAAGTCCATTATGTGAACAATAATAATCAAATAATTTTCTACAATACTCACCTCCATTATCCAACCTGAGACATTTCAACTTGAGACCTATTTCATTCTCAACTAAAGCTTTCCATCTCTTGAATGTTTCAAACACATCAAATTTCTTCTTAATGTAATAAACCCAAAATTTCCTAGTTGCATCATCAATAAATGTAACATAATAATTTGAACCACCATTAGAAGATACCTGAGCTAGCCCCCATACATCTAAGTGAACCAAATATAACTTATTCTTCCTCTTTGTAGATCCAATCCTTAGGAACTTAACTTGATTTTTCTTCTCATACACATAATCATCACATAAGTCTAAATCAACTTATTTCAATTTGGGAAACTTGTCTTTCAAGATCTCCATGTCTTTTAGCTCATATGACCGAGCCTATAGTGCCATAAAGTTACATTTCCATCTTCAACAACTAAATTATAGTGATCAACACTACTATTCAAATACAAAGTGTCAATTTTCTTACCTCTCACAACCATAAGAGCACCCTTGGTAACTTTCCAAGAGTCTAATGAAAACATCACTGAATATCCCTCACTATCTAATTCCCTCATTGATATTAAATTCCACCTTAAATGTGGGACATGTCTGACATCCTTCAGTAGCTATATATTCTCATTTTGCATATTTATCTTAAGACAACCTTTCCCTACTATACTACATGGTTCATCATCACCAAGATAAACATGTCCAAAATCTCCTTGAACATAATTAGTAAAATGATGCCTATGTGGGGTGATATGAAAAGAAGCCCTTGAATCTAATACCCAAGATTTAGAAACATTATCCAAGGAAAGAATTAAATCATCATAACTAACATTACTTATTTTCACATTTACCCCCTTGGTCTCCTCATTTTTGGTCTTCTTATCTCAAAGTCCCCAACATTCCTTCTTTTTGTGTCCACTTTTTCGACAGTGCCAACACACCATCTTGGTTCTAGATTTAGATCTTCCTTGACCCTTTGAATTTTTATGGTTTCCTTTGATTTTATCCTTTTGTCTCTTTCTAGTATCTACCATCAAATCATTCCCTGAAGATGATTCATTGATGCTCTTCCTTCACATTTCCTTGCTAAAAATCACACCTATAACATCCTCAAACTTTAAATTTTCCTTAGTAGGGACAACATTACTCACAACCATAACCAAGCTATCCCAACTATCCAGTAAGGAGCACAAAATCAATAAGTCTTTAACTTGATCTTCAAATTTAATACCAACAAAAGTTATCATACTCACAATCATATTAAAATTATTCAAATGATCAGCTACATAACCATTATCAGACATTTTCATATTAAATAACCTTTTCATAAAAAATATTTTATTAAAGGTAGAGAGTTTTTCATATAACTCCCCTAATTTCTTCATCAGACCAAATGTTGTTGTCTCCTCTAAAATATTGAAGGAAACCAAAGATGCAAGGCAAAATGTATGGTTCCCAGTGCTTTCCTATTGAGTAAATTTCAATCTACTTGATTCATACCTAAAGGTTTTCCTATTTTCCCCATCAAAGGGAGATGAAGATCCTTCTAAAACAAGTAATCCTCTATCTATATCTTTCATAATTTGAAATTCTACCCATTGAATTTTTCACTCTAGTTCTTCCATTATCTACCATAGCTCCCACTCAAGCTAATATCTTTCCTTGTAATTCACCACTTTAGTAAAACCACTAAAGCTATCTTTAATACTAGTTGTTAGGAATACATGATCAAAATTAATTAATTATGTAATAATATGCAACATGGAAATCATTCCTTAGAATCATAACAGTAAAGACATATGGAAGAAAAATTTAGATCTAAGCAAATACACACATAACATCGATATAATGTGGTTCACCTAATGTGGGCTACATCCACCAAGAAGATCTTAATAATATTATAAACAAGAGTAAAAACAACTCTAAAAAAGAAACCTCTCACAAAGATAATTTTCTCTAGCTTGAATTCACACCAAAATTCTTGAGATGTAAAGCTACACCTCAAAACTAATCACACTGACCACATAGAGAAATCAGGGTCAAATTGAGATGCAAAACACAATTACAATGTGTTTCCCCTCACCCCTATCTATACTCTTTGATAAAAATTCCATACCTTGGTGATAAGTCATATCCCCACCAAAATGGCAAAAAATAAGAGAGGTTTTAACCAACTGGATAAAATATAATCCCCTGATTCTCCCAACCTCTTTAAATCACACTCATTTATCCATAAATCTTGCCACAAATGTGGGAAGTGATTATCACACTAAAAAATTCTCCCCACATTTGTAAAATTAAATAAATACATGTTAAAATTGCCTTGTTAACTTTATTTTAAGTTTAGGAATGAAATGGACTCCACATTTAATAGATCCTTGTAGTCACCTCTTGCCTTAGTGAAATCACAAGAATTATAGTTCCTGAAGTTATTTACAAGAATGACATAATAAAGGAGGTATTTTATCTAATTGTGGAAAGTTTTTTGGGTTTGGATGATATGTTAAATCCTTATTTTTCTAACAGGGTAAAGATTCCATAAACTATTGCAAGGGTTGGTTTTTGTGTTGTGATGCTAGATCTTGATTGTGAAAATCTTATTCTTGAAATGTTTCAACATTTATTGGTTTATATTAGTATAAGTCATGAAACAAATGTTATAATTTGTATGCAGACCATTATGACTGAGACTTAAATGGAGAGTGATGATTCTCCTAGTCACTGATATCTATTATATTGGATGGTTTAAGGCAAGAACATAACATTTCTCCAACTGCACATATGTTAGTTAGAAATGTTGTTAATATATGTGAAGAAAAATTGAAACCATATATGATAGTGGAGCATAAGGAATAAGAAGAGAAAGTGTTGGAGGAATATTTAGAAGATACATAAGTGGAGGATGAAAATAAGGTGTAACAAGAAGACTTTTAGACTATATTTTTAGAGGGCTTAGTAGCAGTGCATGCTGATTTTGGGAAGGAAGCCAAGGAGAATGTTTGGGTTAACCCTAAGTTGGGAGATTTATGTTAAAAAAATGAACATGTTTAAGATATCTCAAATATGTCTTTTATGGAAAAGGTGGATGATCATGTTGATTTTGAACTAAGGTATGAATATCATTCAAATTTAATGTTTCTTACTATATCACTAAAAGACTCTTGTCATCATAGAAAGTATTCTAAGAAAGAAGATAGGGACAAGGATATAATTCATAGCATATAGCATGTAGGTTCATTAATTCAAAATCAATAGTGTTCCTACATATGTGACCCAGGTGATATTCTACTAAAAGGGAATGAAGAAATGTTAGATCATTTTATTAAATTTTAAATTTATATATGCATGAGGGTATGGGACCCTGGTTCTTCATCCAAATAACTACAAAGGGAAGACATTCAAAAAAACCTAAAGCCTAAAATTCTTGATGGGATAGAAAATAGTGATTTCTACGTTGATGGGTTGGAAAAAATTTGCATGGTTATAGATGTAGAAGGGTTGCATTCTAATGATGAGTTATTAAAAATTCAAAAATCAAAGGAAGTTGAGTTTACATCTAATGGGGAAAATGTAGTGTTTATAGGTGTCTCTAAAGGAACTTTGCGAGTAGTCTCAAACAAAGGACTCCTTACATGGAAAAATTCTTGCGGGTATCAAGTTGTTTGGTGATGAAGTGCATGAAAAATATTTTGTTCTCTGGTGAGCAACATAATCCTTATTCTATTATTCAAGTGATTTTAAATCAACAAAGAATGATTCTCATAAATATGTTCTTATGATCATTATTAGAAAGGAGATTTCAGCATGCCATAGAATTTAAAATTGGTTGTGAATATACCAATTTTGACCCATATTTATAAAGGACTAATTTGGCTACAAGCTTCCCTCATATATATATTTTTAAGGAGATTATGTGTAGAACTACATTCAAATGCTTTATTGAACACACAAAATTCAAGGTCTTGTCTCATAGTTTGACTTTCCAACTAAGGGTGAATCAGGTAACACATTTTGAATTGGTCTATGTTGATAAATTTTTTATCTCAACAAGGATTGGTTATATATTTGGGATCATTTGGAAATAGTTATAGGTGCAATTCATCAACATGATCTATTTTCTAGAGTATTCACATGGGAGATTAATATCATTTACTTGGGTTAAGTCATGATTACTCAAGGCATTTATTAGATTACAACATAAGAAACATTGAAGGGTTTTGTTAAGGTAGTCAAATCATGTCATGTACTTATCATTTAATATTTCTCACAAAATTTTTCTATAAGGTGTGATGCTTCAATAAAAGGAGTTGTTGTGGTTATAATGCAAAAGTGGAAACCCATGAAAAATGATAGCATGAAGTTCAAAGATTTAGAATAGAGAATTTATAGGTATGATGAAATATTTTATATAATTTATGATTTGAAATAATTTAGACATCATCTAGTTTATGTTAAACATGGGATAGAGATAGATTACATTGGATGGAAGTTCTTCTGGGTTTAATATGATTGGAGTGATGAGCCACAAAAATGGATAATTAATAATATGGTTGCATATGACTTTTTCAAAATGATTACTTAATGGTATCTTCTTATAACTCATGGAGATTTTAGGTCTCCAACCATAATATATCATGTTATATTTATATTTACCACTAACATCTTGGAGATTTGGTTGGATTACTAGTATGTGCTAGTGGATGGACTCAAAGAGTGCATAGTCTCCCATCAAAATGAATTATTATTTATAGATTTAAGATCCAAATTTGGGTTGATTATTTTCTATTTTTGTATGACAAAAATCATTATTCCTTAACTATACCATTCTTGTTCTAGATCAGATCCTGAAGTTGGATTTAATACCCTTAAAATTGAGGTAGTGTATGGAACAATTAGTGTTTTTTTAGTAGTGTGTACCTCCACATTTAAAAAATATATATTTTTTATAGATCATCTAATGAATCCAAGGATACCATATCTCAAGCTGATATTTATAGTTATGGGAGAAGTTTCAAGAGTTCTAGGATTGACTTTTCACATACTAGTGCATATACATAGCTAAAAGGCAAGTTGTGGGAGAAAGGATAATGATGCAAAATAAAGGGAGCCACAATACATATGAATTGATATCATGGATTAGTGGGTTATACCTTGGTGATTTTTACATCAGTATCACTCATCTTAGATTCACTACTCTAAGATTTTCAAGACTGCTAGGAGAGAGGATGGGCAAAACTACATTTGATAAGTTTACTAAATATTTGTGGGAGTATTGGAAAGAATACACCAAAGATTTATATATCTAAGAAATAAAATTACATGGATAATTCTATTTAGAGCATGACATTGTCACAAAGGAATATGAGCTTTCAGGTTTGTATAGTATTCTTTGGAAAGAGATGCAACACCTCACAGGTATATGATTTATAATCTATGGACAATATGGTATGAATCATCACATCGACATGGTGATTCTTGAACATCTTGGTTTACAATTGATTGAGTACAAAATTTTTTTATAAGGACAAACTTGTCATGTCCTTGTTTTTTCCAAATCTTGCACCCTAGAAGAGGTTGTTCAAGCCTCTTCAATATTTGGCCAACATGGGAATACTTCTAGGTGTGTGGGGAACCTATAATGGAAGTAAACCAATAGATTTTAAGGAATATATCCCTATATATGACATGATGTGCTTATGATACTAAAAATGCCTATTATGGGTGAAAAGAGAGAGATAGATACATAAAACAAACCTAAATTAGGAGATGATAAACCAAGAGTTGCTTCCATTCATACAATTGGAATTTGCATAATGAACTAAGATAACCAAACTAGCCTCAACACCACTAATGGAGCTCCCTAGAATTAGTGTTTCTCATGAAGTCAAATAAAAACTAAACACATGAAGGCAAGTGAAGGGAAGGTCAGATATGACACTACCAAACTCATACACACTTCAAGAGTCTATTGTAGTAGCATACACTTCATGAAAATTGTTAGGACATAATTCATTTGTAGCAACACATTCAAAGATTTCATGAAAACAAGATGAGCTCAATCAATACTTGACATTAAAGATGGATCACTTCAAATAGTGAAAATGGGCTTCAAGTATAAATAGCTTGCTTCTCATTAGCTTAAGTACAAATCAAGGTACAATTTTGGTAGGGCTTCACCATACCAAGAGTTGGAATCCCCTTCAATAGCCAAAATGGCTCATACTTATAGAACTTGGAAGAAGAGAGAGAAGAGAGAATTTGAAGAGGCACAAGGACAAGTGTCCAAAGATGAGAATTAGTTATAATACATGTGGATTTAATGGAAAATGAGTCATGAAACTAATTTACACATCATCTAGTCCCAAATTAGCCTCTTCTCCAAGTGTGGTGTAAAAAATATTCTCAATCATTCTCTTTTTAAAACTACCTTCATCATAGGATTCTTTTTGAGCATTGCAAAGAAAGTTAGGACAAATTTCTAATGTGTGATGAGGAGAGGGAGTTACAAAGAAGCCTTCACATGAATTGGGAGTTTTTTTTTATCATGACATTCTCTTACACAAGCTCAATCATCACCTATCATCAATATCACTCTCCAATAGGCATTACTTGACACTTGGCAATATAATTTTTTCATTATATGAGGCCTATGAAAGTAATGAAGCTCTATTTATGGATTCCATAGTTCAGTTGTAGGAGTATGAAATTGGACTGATGGAGTCCATAGTTTTTTTGATTGCTTCAACATCTCTATGTAACCCTTTTTGGTTAGATCATCCTTATTGATTTCAAAGATTCTAGGTTGATTTATCATGCTCTAATGGATGTGTACCATCTATACAAACCTATATTTTATCTCACTTGACCTTTGGTCCATGATTTGACCCATTTCTTCTTCAAATTATCTCTTTGGGCATGGAAAAACTACCCCTGATTTGAGATAAAATAGGGGTGTGATCCCTTTCCTCTTATTCAAAACCAATCACTATAAGTGCTTCCCCAACTCCAAAGGGTGTTTTTTACCAAAAATCATCCTTCAGCTCTAATTTTTATACCTCCATCTAACACCATTTCCAAGGTAGACTTTGGAGTACAGGACTATGTGCAGGGGTGTTATGATGACAATGTTTTTTGCATGTTCTACATTCCTTTCTTGGTGAGAATGACCCTTAATTATGCCCCTATTGTGAAAAAATAATGGTGTGAATGAATGTTAACCATTAATTACCCTATCTCGCTATAACCCTTCCACCATACAACCTAAACCTATAAGATGAGCTCTCCTTTAGGTGTCTGACTATGTTTCTCATTTAGAGACCCCTGATGTAGGTGCATATGGAAATATGTGGGCATATGGATGGTATACTTAGGTTTATCATGAATTAGTTGAGGTCATATTTCATTCATCTAGGCCAAGCTCCACCCATACAGTCCTTTTGATGCAAAGGAGACCCTACATGTCACTCACTACCCACATACCCTATTTGACTATGTTTGGAGGTTGTTCACTATAAAATAAGGCTTGAAAAATGTCTTAAATCATGTTGAGGTTCCTTTGAGATAATACCTCACTTTTTCCAAGTCAAAATTCACTAACACAGTCCCATTTGGCGTAAGGAAAACCTATTTTCAACTCACTGCTTGCCTGCGTCTGTAAAGGCCTGTAGGTATGTTTGGGATTATTTGAAACTTGTTTTTGTGTGTTTTTATTGTTATTGAATGTTTTGAAGTCAAAAAACATCCTATTATCTTTTAAATTTCAAAACAAATATCAAACTCAACTCTTTATTTGATACCTCAACCTTTAAGCAACCTCCTTAGCAAGACTGTGTTTCACTTCCCATGTCTGTATATAGACCAAGGGAAGTGCTTAGAGGTCAAAACCATGTTCTAACCTTACTAATGTGATATTTAGTCATTGAATGTATGTTTGGGTTATTTGGAGTCATTTGAGCATAAGGCCTAGTTAGGTTATGCCTAATTGCTTGAAGAAGGTCTCTTTTAGTAAGTTTCTTGTAGCTGTCATTGAAGCTTCTCAATGGTATTTTAACCATTTTCAAGGTGCTCAAGCTCTAACCTTTGCTAATATCCTTAACCCCATGCTTTTAAAAGTGCTTCTCTATGATAGAATCAATAAATCTCACCCAATTATGTGCTTCAAAACCTTGTCAAACAAGTAATATGTCATTCTAGAAAAGCTCCCTACCCTTTGTTCTGTCCATTTAGGGAAAAGGGTCCCTGTATTAGTAATTCTCTTAGCAAGGTCTTTCCAACACCATGATTGACTCTTAAGGGGTCTTAATCATGATATTTAGGCTATCAAATCACTTCATAACCTCATGAGGGCTCAACCCTATATAATACTTAAATTCACACCCTTGTAGCTCTACAAATGACACCTGAAGATGTACATTTGACTGTATGTGAGGCAATGAGGTTGACTCATCACTAAAAAAAACCTAGGAGAAGCTCTCTTAGGTGTATTTATGCATATTGAACCATGAAAATCAATTTGGGCATAACTATATCCCCTTAAGCATCAACATGATGTCATTAGGACTGTAAGTGGGTCTCTTAAATTGTATATGTAGAAAGAGACATAAAAGAGCATGAGTTTATAAGGGTAAGGTTCTCTAAACACCTCAAAATGTAATTCCAAAACTTAAATTTATATAAAACCATCAATAATATTTTTAAATCAACTCAAAACCCTATCTCCAATATAGACAACCTCCATTCAAGACCCCTGAGGTGGCTGCAAGTGTGACAGACTAGTTTGGGAGCATATACAAGCCTAAAAGAGGATTTATTAAGAAATTAAGATTTAAAAAACAATAAAAATCATGTGGATGTCTTTTAAAACATTTATAAACACTTATAACACACTAACCCATTAGACTAAATCAAGAAAAACTGAGACAAGCTCAAGCATTGACCCCCTCATGGTTGCAAGCCCATAAAAAGCTACTTGGAGTGTTAGCCATTGTTCATAAAAGAGGAGACAAAAAATTTCAATTTATTATTATTAAAATTAAGTGTGCTCATATTAAAATTCACCCTAATAAGCACTCCCAATTCTAGCTCTATCATCCACACCAAGTGCTTAAAGTTGACCCTTCTTTGTTTACCAAGAGAAAATGAGGGAAAAATAATTTACAGATAATTTTTTTTGCATTATCCTTGAAAAAAAATTTAAATGGGTTTTAGGAGGTTTATAATCACATTTTCACATTTTTCAATTGGCACACTTCCCAAGGAAGCCATACAAGTGCCCATTTCTCTCTCTTTGGCTAAGAAAACTACCTTTTGTCTGAACAACCCACAATTTTCAGGTAGTGAAAATTATTATAGACCTCCTATGACAAATTTAACATGATATAACTCTTTTAAACTTGTGCATTTCCCAAGAAACCTATATAAATCCTTAAATGCATCATTTTGACCCCTTAAAAATACTTAGAATGATAAATGAATGTAAAGAACACTCAACCAAAGCTAGTACAAAATCAATTGACACTAATTGACCTATGAAACACCTTATTAAAACATATTATACCCCTTTATATGCCTAAAAGTGAATTTTTTTATTAGGGGTGCCCTATTTTGACCTAAAAGTCAAAATTGGTCAATAGTCCCATTTTTGATTAATTTAATTTTGTGGGAAAATTTTCCATTCCAATATTCCATGGAATAAGGAATGAATTGGAAAAATCATTTATTTAATATTTAATATTTTGGACCCATGGTTATTTTATATTCTCAAGTTGTTTAAATAGGGCTAATAAGTATTAAATATATTTTAATATTAATGGGAATTGGCAAGTTGAATGTCTACATGGAAACTTAACAATTGGGATGTGGTTTTTTATGAGGAGATAATGATGAACTTCTAGGGAAACTTGATAATTTTCTCTTGTTTTCTTAACCTCAAGATAAGTGGGTCAATTTTGGGAAAGCTTAGAAAATGGAAACAAAGGAGAAAGAGGCAAGATCTAAATGTTTTATGGGAAAGAGGATAAATATAGAGTAAGCTGCCTTTTCTAACTCATATCATCTTCTCAAATCAATTATAATTGGAATTGTGCCAAAAATTTGGGGTTTCATGTGTATTTATATGCCAAGATTTCCTTTTGGGCTATCTTTTGCCATTTCAACAAAATCTTGGACTTTACATTTCAAATTTGCATATGTAGATGAAAACCTTTAGGTGAGGATATCATTGGATGAAAACCCATTGATTTAAAGATTCAAAATATGGAGCCCTTTTGATTCAGAGAGGTGATCTCATCCAGAGAGTGCATTAGAGTTTATTGGTATTGTGTATGTAGTTTTTGGTGAATTATTTGTATTTTTTCAGGTGTCTTCTAGTGTGGTTTGATTTATATATTTTTGATGTTGTGTTAGTTTCATTTATAATTTATATATATTAATATTTTTATAAGATATAAAGTTCCAAAAGGTCACCTTTCAAATCTATGGGAATTTTGAAGTAATTTGGTGCCAAAATTGCCAAATCTAGGGCATTGAGAGCAGCCTAGTTGTTACAGTTGTGTGGATATTCAAATTTTATATTTTTAGAGGTGTGTGTCTAGATATTTTTATATTGTAATATAATATCACATATTTTTAAATCATATTTCAATAATAGTAAAATATTCAAAAGTTACTATGTTAAAATTTTCCTATCTGAGTTCTAATTGTGGAGGAAATTGTTAATTTCATTGACTACCTCTTTCTATATTTCCATAGTATTTGGAGAGGGTTTGAAATTAATGTTATGATTCATATTTTGTGTGTACTTATATGTTTTCAATAATTTTTCAAAATATCTCTTTTCGGGACATGACAATTACTAACATGTGAACCAAGACAAACCCAAATGCATTTGAAAATAACACCATTAATAATTGTTCAACGTCTAGAAAAAGAGTTTAAATCCAAAAAAATACTATCCATAGCCCAAACATTCATAGGCAAACTTGGGCACATATAATTGGATCCATGGTGGCCTCCATTCTGTATAATAATCCTTAATGACCACTAGATCATACTCAAAAGGGTATGCTTCCAAAACCATTCCACTAGAGATTCACTGCAATTCTCTCCCTCTTCTATATCTAGCTCAATATATTTATGTAGGCCTTCATGAGCATCTTTACTAGGGTGAAGGCTAAATGCAAGATTTTATTTTGAGTTCTACCATCATAACCACTGGCTCCATGATCATGTGATTTCCACGTTCCACTTTCCATTTGTCTTCATATCTTCTTCGATGTCTTGATTATCTAGGATTTGGTTAGCTATCAACCAGTTGGTGCATATTTTGTGTTACATCCTCTTGCTAATTATCAAAATCATTAGGATAATTACTTGCCAAAATATCTATATGCATCAAGGTGGATATCAGGTGGTATGAAAACTCCATCAATCCAAAGTTAGGGGGCCAACATGGGCTTAATAAACAAAGCAAACATAGCATATTTTGTTATTTTTTCTTAACATATTCTTATAATAATTTTTCAGAATAAAATTATTTCATTGCCTCTCTTTGATTCAACATTGCATCAAGTTATGAAGTTACATTTCCCACTTCATTAAAATTAGTCTCTAGTATATTGGCAAGTGAAATATGTGCACTATTAGTTGAGGAGTGATGTAAAACATTGATGATTATTTGTAATTGTTGACTTTTTTATTGTATTGTTCATACAATTTAGCTTTTTCTTGTGAAAAATCAAAATTGCTCATAGTTTTATCTAACATTTTATTCACACAATGTATCCATCACTCAATTATGTATCTAGATTTAAATATAAATACATGTTCTTTTAAGGAAATGCAAGAGAACCTTATGCAAATCTAATCTCAAAACCCTACTTGCATAAATAAATATAAGTACAAATAAAAAAATTTAAATTTAAAAATCAACATACCTAAGGTAGCAACCCAAATGTTAAATCCTATTGGTGGGATATAAATCCAAAGCATGCACATGGAGAGAAGGGAAATGCAAAGGCAAATAAAAATAAAAATCTTCCCATAGGTTTGAGCTCCAAAGAAAAAATGAAATGAAAAAAATACAAGGGAACATGACCTTTATGTTTTACAAAAGGTGTATGCCCTTTGAAAATGGTATACACTTTTGAGGCTCGAGAACAAGCTTAAGCCTCAATAATTAAAAAAATGGGCATACACCATTTGTAAAAAAAATCAAAGTTTGGGGAATATCACATTTATTGTCCCCCCAACTTTATGTGTATACCCTCCACATTGATTTTTTTCCATATATTTTGTTCTTTGGATACTAAAAATATCTCACAAGAGAGTGGTAGGGAAGTTCCACTAAAATTAGCTAGGTAATTTATTCCAACCATTTTTTATAAAAGACCAAATGGACAATTATTTTATAAAAAAACATGTTTGGATGGAACTTGTAGTATTTGTAGTGGATTTACAAAATAAAAAAATGTATCTAAAAATCTGTATGGAGGCAACTCTCATCATAGTGGGGTGTTGAGGATGTCCAGCCCACCCCACTAACATCACACTTTGATAGTTGTTCCAATTGGATGCCTTAACAACATGGAGGTCAAGGGTTTACATGAAAAATCAATCAAAATAGGTCATCAATAGGGAATAAAAACTTGTGGACATAGGAATAGGATTGAAAAACTCTGACACATGTGCACCTAGAATATTAGAGTAGTTTTGCACATAGGACATTGGCACCAAAAGGAGGACACTATCACCATAGGCACTACTGTCTGCTTGGGTGCTCCTATCCAGGAAGGGTTCTGATACTTGGATCATGTCCACAACACTTACATTAGCTTGTGTCCTAGTTTGAAACCTCCAGATCATCTATCTCAACCAGTTTATAGCTAAGTACTTGTTTGCATAATTTATTTGTATTTTTAGAAAGGCCAAACTAGGTTAATTATTTTATAAATTAGTGGTTGTATTTATTGAATATTTTATACTTCAATTTATTATACTCAACCCCTTTAACAACCTAGGAATTAAACTCAATAACCCTAAAAAGTTAATTCATTTGGTAAACCCTACTTACTTTGAGCACATTATTTTGAACCTAAGTGCACCATTAGGGTTTCCCTTCTTATTTATAGTATATACACAATTTTTAGTTTTTAGCCTATCATCATGATTATCATGACAGATGTCATTTTATAATTTTTAGTATAAAGTCTTATGCTTTGTCTTGTATTCTTATGACTTTCCATTTGTATAAATATGCAAATGTATGTCACTCCTCTCATGGACCATGTTAGAACTCAACTTATTTCACACATTGGTTCACCCTTTCTTGAGTCCCTATTCTATGAGGATCATTATTACATAGCTCACTTTGAGTTACCTCCAATAAATACTAAATGACAAAGATCTCAGAGGACTCCTTTTATTCCATCTCTACCTAAACTATTTGATTACCTTTGCTCACATCTTGCCTCTACTACTCATCCACATTAAATAGTAGATCATGTAGTTCAAGATGTTACTAGATAGAACGAGATGCCTCCTTATCCTTTATAGGAAAAAAATAATCCCACCACCCCTCCTCATCCCCAAAACACTATAATGGGACATAAGGATCAACACATAGAATTTTATATAGTTTATCAATTGAGAAACACAATGGCTAAGATCTCCATATTGTAATTATTTCAACATGCAACTATTTCTAGTGATATTTTTTTTCAAACACTCAATCATACATCTTTGCCTTGGGACATAGAGACAACTTACTTTGCATCTATCATGAACAATATCAAGGAAATTGAGGATGTTTTATCTTTTACTAATGAGGAATTTACATCATAATCAGTTATTAATCATAATCTACCACTCTTCATTCAAGCACAAATCAATACCAGAACTATTAAATAATTTCTAATTGATAGTGGTTTAGGACTTAACATATGTAGGATAATGGGGGACAAAAATAGGGGTATAAAGTGATATTTTTTTCTTAAAATAATAATAATTGGGCTTGGAGATAATGTTAGAGACACTTCAAAAAAGAATTTGACAATGACATAAGAACATGAATTATGAAAATTTTAATGTAGTTTCTATTTTTTTTTTCAATACCTAGATGATAAAAGTGTGTGAAATAGATGTATTTATGACAATATGTTGGTCATTTTTTTTAAAATATTAGGAGATTACATGTGTAAAAACACACTTTTTTGATTAAATGAATGAATTTTTTTAAAAACTTCATAGATGGATAGGTGAAAAGTCAAATATTGTTGAGAATATTTTTTATTATATATATAATTTTAAAATAATTTTACAAGTCAAGACAACTAGAAATTTGAAATTGCAATTGTACAAACACAACTATTTGATCTTAACTTCATGAAAATCAATTTTTCTAAAGCATAGTTGACAATGTGTAGATTGTTGAGATATAAGTTTTATAAATACTCAACTAATATTAAAAATGTTATAAGAGAATTTCTGACGATATGTATATAGCTCATAATGAGGTAATTTTATTTATAAATTAAGTAATAATTATAAATAATATTCTAATTATATATATATATATATATATATATATATATATATATTGTTGAGATATAAGTTTTATAAATGTTCAATTAATATTAAAAACGTTATAAGAGAATTTGTGACGATATGTATATAGCTCATAATGAGGTATTTTATGTATAAATTAAGTAATAATTATAAATAATATTCTAAATTATATATATATATATATATATATATATATAAAATTAAAATATTATTTATAATTATTACTTAATTTATACATAAAATACCTCATTATGAGCTATATACATATCGTCACAAATTCTCTTATAACGTTTTTAATATTAATTGAACATTTATAAAACTTATATCTCAACAATATATATATAAACTACATTTTATCATATACAAACCCATATAATTTTTTTAATAGTAAAATATGTATGATCAGATGTGTGGGCAAAGACAGAAAAGTCTTATAAAATTTCCTAAAAATAAAAGTGGTTGGTTCATGATAGGGTTTGGACTAGGTTTGGGATCCCCAGGCCTAAAACCAAAGCAATTTTGAAGGTAAATCAAAAAAAAATATTGTAAAATTATAAAGGGCGTACACCCTTTACAAAGGGCATACGCCCTTTACAAACCAACTAATTTCATCCTCTATTATTTTTGACCATTTTTTCATGGATCAAAAAGGGCATGCATTCTTTCAAAAGAATGCATGACCTTTGTGATTCATGAATTTATCTTAGATTGCCCACAAAAAGTTCCTCATTTGTTTTGATTTTTGCAAACTATACACTGGTTTTTTTATTTTATAACTATATGAATTTGGTAAATTCTCCATTCACTTTGTTTGAATCACTACAAATTATTCAATTTCAAACCTACAATTATATTTTTTTGGTAAAGATAAATAATGGGGTTAGGAAGTCATCACAAAAGGACCATTCAAAGAGCTATAAAATGAAGAAATTTAAGAGAAGAGAGAAAATAAATAAAAAGAGAAGAAAATAGGAGAGAATATATAAGATATTTTAAGCAAGGTGAAGGCACTTCCTCCACACTAGGTAATATTTCAAATGAAAATAACATGTCCAATTCTTTATAATTTATCTTATGTATGTCTTCAAATGAGATAAGATAACTCAATCAATCTTTGTTGAATGATGAAATTCAAAATTTAGAGAATGTAATTAATTTGTAATGAGTGATGAAACATATGGACAAAAATAATATAATGAAACATCTATTCATAATGAATTTTTTGAGGTATGATGATAATCAAAATCAAGTAATAGCCCCAAATCATGTGTCTCTTAATGAAGATAAATTTAATTTGCCTATAGGTTTCTAATGTAGATAGTCAACCCTATATTATCCCTACTATGGTTGAAGTGGTAATACCGCCCAATTTAATATAAAATATATATCCTACACCCACACCTCCAAGGAAAATAAGATGAACACCAAGGTATTTGGTTGAAATAGATGTGAAAATAATAAAACCTATGAAATGTAAAATTTCAAAAATATCAATTCAACATCATGCTCAATGTGTGTGGGACTATGTATTTGAGAATAAAATCCATACAAAAGATGTCAACTATTTATTCAATTAATGAAATGGTATCAACCAAATTTTCACCTTTAGAAGGTAGTTCAAGCCTTCCAAATTTATAATAACATGGAAACACCTCAAGGTTGTGGGTGACCTATTGAAGAGGTGAATCTCTAGGTTAAACTGCTAGCTCCCCTTGATTAGTCACTTAGGTTCAAACATTAATCTACCACGTGCTAGGAAAATGGAGATAAACCTATTCTAATGGGGGTGATTTAATAAAATATGATTTGACCACTACCAACCAACTATAAATTAACTTCAAACAAGAGACTAACCTATAATAGACACTACTCCAAATCTACCTCTCTACGTCACCATTTCTCATGAAGGTTGTGTAGAATGCTTGGGCTAGGAGGATTAGTCAAGAGGTCATAGAATTATAATAATTAAAAAGATAACTCATTCAACCTTAAAACTTCACTTAGACACTTCATAAGACCTTTAAAAATATTTCAAACTTAATATGAATGTTTAAATAAGGAAAAACATGCCAAGGAAGTAAGACTATCACTTAGCAAGATCAAATAATCAAGTATACACATTGGAATAGTCAAATGAGAAGGTAAACTAGAAGTTTTTTCATTGATAAAATCCTTTTAAATGGGAATGAATTCACCATACCTAGGTGGAGGATACCAAATTAGCCTATCAGAGCTTAATTTATAGAGAAATGTTAAAAAAGAAAAGATAAGGGCATGAGAGAGAGAGAGAGAGAGAGAGAGAGAGAGAGAGAGAGAGAGAGAGAGAGAGAGAGAGAGAGAGAGAGAGAGAGATGAGGAGAGAGAGAGAGAGAGAGAGAGAGAGAGAAGAGAGGAGAGAGAGAGAGAGAGAGAGATGACAAGTGTTTCATGAGTTATAATAAATAATATAGGTATTAAAATATGCAATAAAGTCTTCAAGGACAAGTTTTTATCTCCTTAAGATGTTTCTATACTCCAAGTAGCATGAAAGTATCAAACCTTGCTTGACACCTTGCCTTACTCTTCAAAACTATCCCTTCTCTTAGCTTGTTGAATGAAAAGTGTCTTTATTTATGGTTAGGTCATGTTGAAAAAATATATTTCTCTTCTTTTGACACCTTTCATCTGATCTCTGAGGGTTCCATTTGACGCATCACTTTATTCTCTTTCTAGGTGTTTTGAAGTCTCTTTGTCTCACTAAGGCAATATTGATTACAAGTTTCAAAACTTGAGTTCATATTCTCTAATGTGTTTTATATCTATATAATGAATATATATATCCTATTATACTTGAAAAAAATATTTTGGATTTATCAAACTCTCCTCAAAACTCCAATTTGTACCAAAAGCTCTCATTTGGCCTCATCCCCTATAGCCTTGAAAATTTGTAAACCTATTTATCTATAAGAATGTATAGAGTATCTTTGTAAAATTAGCACATATTTGATGACCTAGTATCCATTTATATCTCCATGCCAAAATTCATATCCTGAATCTAAGTGGAAGTGTCATTTTAGACCATTCTCTCCTTAATTAGGCCTCAATTAGGCCTCCTTGCCTATAAACTAACTCTTGAATCCATAAGTGTCTCACATATTTGAAACTAAAACAAACATTTGATTCAGTTTAAGGACCTCCTGAGTATTATTCATGTCAAATTTGAGCTCTTGACACATTGTATGGACCTCCCAAGCATGCTTGTGATAGAATTCTCCAGCCTTTTTCCATACACCATACCTGCACATGTGCCAACCAATGAAATTATAAGGTAACCAAGGGAGTTAGGAAATTAATTAAAGTAATTTTTAGGATTAATTAATCCATATAAAGGAATTAAAATTATCTTCTCTCTCATCAGGTTACTTTTGGCCTCTTTGGTATCCTATGAGTGCCTGACACTCTTAAGGATAATTCATAGAAATTGGGGCATAAATAAAATAAAAAAATGCCAAAAATTTAAAGTAATAAAGGTATAATATCATCCCAAATTATCTTGGGTCACCATGAAAAATATCTATACTATTATGATCAAGAGAAAGTGAATCTCGAACTGATAAGATTGTGTTCTATGAGGTCAAAAAGAGTTGAGACTTGAAGGTGGTATTATGATGTTTAGTTTTGATTTTATTCACATTATAAAAGTATATAAAACCAAATATTACTTATCCTCATGGTAGTTTTACCATTCTTCTCATTCAAACCTACTATAGCTTCCATTAACTCATGATAGGGCTTAAAAACAAGTTAATGCTCGTGATCCTAGTTGACTATGTTTGAGACTTTTCTTCTCTATTGCAAGATATAAAACCTAATATATGGTTTAATGGAATTATATATCACCACTAATTAGTCCCTTTATATTTACCTCTCATTCTCAATAACAATATTCACATGACTATTCATAAATGTGTGTGCATATGGCCTTAGGCTTATTTAGCCTAAATAGGGTTTTCAACATTTCCATCTTTGTTATTGGGACCGAGGAATGTATAAAACCATATTGTAATATTACAACATATATATTTTTATTTAAATCCCTCCACACACCTCTAATTCTCTTCAAAACAATCAGTCTCTTTCATGAGGGCAAGTAGGCATATATACACCCATTTGACAGTGTATGTAGGGTTTAAAGAGCTTTGTTTAGTCATATTTATTAACCTACTTTATGTCTATTGATTTATTTGACCTTATATGGTATAATTAATTGGTCATGATGTCAACTAACTCCCCTTTCACTGACTATTTATGACATTCTCTTCTCAAACTTTGAACATATCCTATATTGTTTAGGCCATCTTGTAGGTGTCATTCAAAAAGTCTGAGTGCATTTGTGGGTTTCAGGACTTCAATTACAAATAATTTAACCTATCAATGGTATTTTTTATTATTGAGAGTTTATATCCTTTTCAAGTTTCCCCAAAACCTTTCATTTCACAAACACTTTCCTATTTAAGACTGCATTCTCGAATTGTGGTTGTAGGTGGTCATTAGAGAAGAAATTGACATGAGCTTTAAAGTTGGTCTCATAAACTATATCATGGCACCTTGAAAGTCTCCAAAATTAATTTTAAGTCATTTTATCCCTATCTTAAAATTTTCATTGTCTCCTTAATAGTTTTTTACAAACCTTTCACCTCTTACCTTCATACACAGGCCTATACATGAGTAATAGGCTTACAAACTCTATCTTAGCCCTAATTTGACTGTAAAATCACTTAGGTGTCTTTATTTTTGAATTATCTCATTATTATTTTTAATTATTCATGATTCCAACACTCACACTTCTTTATATGAACAAATATCATTTGTCCAAAATGACGACTTATAGGCCTCTTTTTAGCTTAGGTGGATTGTTAGAATAACTTCTTAAACCTTTGACATTTTATTATTGTATCTACTCATTTTAAATTCTCTGTCATCTATGTTAATATATTTTAAAATTATAACTAAACATTGTGTCATATCAAACTTGAATCATGGTATATGCAAGCATGTGATTATACAGTCAACTCTTATGCAAGGCTTATGCATAGCATTAGAGTCTATGGTTATTTATTATTTTGGTGATGCCATGAATTTTTTCAAGGTCATATGAGTTGAATTTCATGATACCATAGTTTTTCATTTAAATTTGAGTAAATATTGACAATAAGTCCTTTAGAGAGCCATTGATCAACAAAACCATGCTTCTTAGAGTAAGAAATATGACATCTCTTGAAATACTATCAATAAGGGTCCATTATTATAGAGATAAAATGCATGGTTCATATGATATTTTATTAATTAGATGAATTATGGGTCACTTAGAGACTCATGAATGTGGAAATATTTCAAACCAACCAAAACACTTGCAACAAAGATGACATGCTCCATACAACTAAGAGACTAATTTTTTTTTGAAGACACCTAATAAGGTTTATTTGATTGATGAAACTAAATTGGAAGGAGATATTTTTTACTATAAAAACATCCCTCAAAACCATTATCCTCCATTTTTATTTGAGGTGAATAAACATAAGCAACATTTGACCCTGCTTAAATGGATAAGGCATAGTGACCCTCCTGTCACTCTTAACATTATTCATAAAAGAGAGGACATAAATCTATAAACCAATGCCACTAAATTGAATCTAATTAGTACCCTAACATTTCCCAAAGTTTTATGCTCCAACTTTCTCTCTCTTAGCTATACCATACATTTGATTTTTACCTTTCTAAGGTTGTGAAGGTAGTGATGGAGAGAAGGAAGAGTCTTTTGCACTTTTAGAACTTGAAACTTGATCCAAAACTTAAATATGGACTATATAATCCAAAGAGACACATATATAATGTTTTAATCTAAAAATGAGTTCAATAAGTCCTTACAAGTGCCTAAAACTCCCTTTAAAGCATTAAGAATCAATATTCTGAGCAATTTATGACTTTTTAACATATGTGGTAGTTATGAAATTGATCCAGGGACCTTAGAAAGATTATTTTATGTATTATTCACTTTGGTGGGATTTGACATATATGTAAATTAGAAAAAATCATCTTTTTATTCAATTTATCTTTCCTTAATAAAGTCCATAAATAAACCTCAAAGTTTCCAAATCAACATGAGAATATTTATGAAAGGTGATTAAGGCAATAAATGA